>LOJH01002321.1:23579-45619 GCA_001685095.1 Ellobius talpinus | reverse complement strand
ATATATAGAGAGAGAGTAGGTGGAGTCAAGGAGATGCCGTGTAGCTGCCAAAGGAGAAGGATATGCCAGAACTGGTAGGTAGGTCACAGCCTTGTGGTGATACACAGATTGATAGAAATGGGTTAATTTAAGATAAAAGAGCTAGCCAATAAGAAGCCTGAGCTAATAGGCCAAGCAGTGTTGCAATTAATATAGTCCCTTCATGACTATTTGGGTCGGAGTGGCCAGGAAACAAATGAGCAGCCTCCAACTACAACCTACTGTGCTACTTCCTTTTTGTCAACTTGTCACTGCTGGAGTCACTGGGGAGAAAGACCCTCAGTTGAGAAAATGCTCTGCCAACCTATAAACAAGTCTGTGGGGGTGTTTCCTTCATTAATGACTGGGCTAATGTGGAGGACGCAGCCCACTGTGGGTAGTGCTACCCTGTACCAGAGGTCCTGGGTTGTATAAACAGCACACTGAACAGGCCAGTAAGGAGCATTCTTCCATGGCCACTGCTTCAGTTGCTGCCTCCAGGTTCCTGCCTTGAGTTGCTACCCTGACTTCCCTTCATGATGTATTATTAGCTGTAAGCTGACATAAACCCTTTCCTCCTTTTCCAACTTGCTTTTGGCCTTGGTGTTGTATCATAGTGATAGACAGTAAGCATAGATACCTGGATGCTATGCTTGGTCTAAAGTGTCTGTGTCCGAGGTTTCTTAGGCTCTTGCCTCCCCCGATCTGAAATTCTTTGTTCCTTCCTGTTTTCCACCCAGTTTTATGTGAGCTCCATAACACACTTTCTCTTTACTTTCTTTATCATAAAAATGTTTAAATTTTCACTCACTGGGTTTTAATGACATCAAAGAATTCAGGAAGAGTTGCTCATTAAAGTGAAATCTGGACATGTGCCTAAGTAATTTGTAGATAATTTTAGTTTGCTTTAATTTTGCTTATAAACGTGTCATTACATTTGAGTCCCATGAGCCCAACAATGCTCAGGTATATGTTGAGAACATAAGCATCAATAGCATTTCTGCCTCAATTAAAATGAACCTGAAAGGAGCAATAGGTGGAGACTTGCCCCAAGTATCTTCTGTTACAGCGCCTGGCTGTGCTATAGCTGATAAACCCACAGTTTTACTGAACTGGACTTTGATCTGCCTGTTCTCTTGGCCAGCAGATGATAGGCACTGGAGAACACAGTAGACTTCTCCTGCTCCTTCGGCTCTGACTGAGAAAGTGAGACCCTCATCCCACAGGGTCTGTCCCTCTTCCCTGTGTGTGTTTGCTCCTAGTCGGTGATGTATTCCAAACAGGCAAGAGAAAATAGACAAGCGATACCTTCTTTGTCCACAGCTGCCCTAGTGGCCCCTCCTGTAGCTCGCCCCAAGGGGACTTTGTTGATTTCTATGTGCACAGACTTCTCTCGAGGTATCTGAGAGGGTCATTAGTGTAATATGTGACAGAAAGATGTTTTAGCTGTTGTTTGAAGTACAAACAATACTCGAAAAGGCTGTGTAGGTGACAAGAACCACCTTGATTTTGGTTTTCCTTAAGGACTCCTAGACTGTGATTATCTCTATGGTAAATATCTTTATACTGGTTCCAACTAAATGTCAAAAATCCTATATTATATTAAAAATGATATAATATATTGAACAAGTTAAAATACCTAGAATTTAGATTCACCATTCAGAGAACATGGTACTATTGAAAGATACAAATTCCCTTCCAACTCTACAGTCCTGCCATCTTAGACTGTCCATTAAATGCATAGATGTACCTTGTTTCTTCATTTATGTAAATACCTCATAAATGAATTCAAAGGGCATTCATTTATTTTTTTTACTTTTTAGACAAAATGAAAAAAGGAAATTCTTATGCAAAATATGTAAATACTAAAATTTTATAAACCAAGATAATGAACGCTAAATATGTTCTGCCTTCTAACGTCCACAAAACTATTCTCATAGTGATTTATAAAATTGAAATTCAGAAATTGTATGCTTCTAAAAGTTCGAAGTACGAATATGCTGGCAAGAGGACAGCCGTGATCAGCACCATCCCTAACCCACAGGCTTCTCCTTTTCCTCCGTGACTTCACCCACCCCTCACCTTTATGTAACCAATATTCTAAGACTCATGATCCCTGCTACTCACAGGACCTAACTCCATGCACATCCCATAGAATAGCCATTATGTTGCTTAATCTTGATCTGAGTTAAGAAACTCCATCATATAATTATTTATAGTATATAATATTATATACATAAATATATATGGTATATATACTCCATATATCCTATAAATCCATTATAGCATTGGTAAAGTACACCATTGGAATGTGTCTGTGAGGGCATCATCTCTCAAGAGAAAGAAGAAAGCCCGCAGAATGTCAGCATTCCTCATTGCTCCATTCCTTATCTACTGAGAAGTGAGTGAGCAGCTCTGACCTCCAGTGCTCATCTCTATGATGAATCCCATCCCCAAGCCTTGAGCAAGTAAACCTGCCCTCCCTTAGGCGATGTCAGGCATCGCCACAAGAAACAAGGAAAGCAACACATCACGGCTTTGTCCCGTGTTCTGATTTACTGTTATGGACACCAGTGTGGCTCCCCTTCAGAAAATAAAGAACTGGAAGAGGCAAGGACAGCTGTCATCAAAGTGAGCCGAAAAACCCAGCGCTCTTGGTATCCCGGCCGTAGTCTAGGTCTAGCCAGTTGAGGTTGCAGGTTGGTCTCACAGATTCCTAGCTGGGAGACCTAAACCAGGAAAGAGAGATTTAAACTGCCTTCTTGCTCAGGTCTCTGGCTTCGAGTATCTGAGAGGAGGTTTTAAAAAGTAACCTTCTGCTTTCTAGCATCTCCTTTAAGGAAGTACATGCCACACATGTACTTCCGCATGCCTTCACACTGCACTAGAACTGCCTGCTGCTGGGTTCTGTAATGCTTATCCCACCGTACACTAGTTCGTGTAGTTAGAATGTGTATTAAACTGAGTGACTGATATGAATTATATCTTTATTAGGAATGGCATTTGTATTAATAAGGTACTGATACCTAAATTACTGTGCTTTTTCTTTTTCTCTCTGACTGTGTCATGTCTCACCAGGGGTAGAATTAAATAGGATAAACACAACCGGTTTTCTCCAGATTGTCTCTTCTCTTCAGTAACTTCTCTTTGTTCATGTTCCACAGATTATTTAGACTATATATGGGCTCATGGATGGCATGGTTAAAGGACCAGTTGCTATGAGAACAGTGGGAAATTAAACATTTATTTCTAGTCACGGGACGTGGCTATTTTGAAGTCAGACCTTTCAAAAGAAGTCTTAGAAATCTCCTAGCCTTTTACTTTACCGATTAAAAAATAGCATAATTAATGCAGCCAGGTTGGTAGAAAAGACAGTGACAGAACCATTAGACCCTGACTCACTTGGTAACAGTCACACGGGCTACCCAGTCTAAATCCAGTGTCTGATGCAATGTCTACTAACTAGACTAACTAATGTGACGAGTTCAGAATCGGGTGCAGTAAATCAAAATTAAAACGTTAGTTCTGAAAACTCCACTAGCAACATTTCCGGTGCTCAGTGGCCATGTGTGGCTAGTGGCTCCCCTGTCGGATTAAGCAATACAGAATGTCTTCATCATCACGAAACCTTCCACTAGACAGGACTCACTGGCCTCCCGAGATAGAAAACAGGCCTGCACACACGAGTCTATATTATACTCTTAAATTCAAGACATCTGTGAGTCACAGGATATGCAGATTCTAGGAGCAGCGTTTCTCAGCATTGCTTATTTTAAATAGGGCAAGAGCCTAGATGCCCCTGCATACAAATATTTCTTTTTACTAAATGTGTGGCGTGATAGGGCCTTTATGAACCATAAAACTCCTCCTTTTAAGGCATTCGAGGGAAGCATTTGTAATCACAGAGGGCAGAGGAGCCCATTAATTTTTCTTTCTTTGGGTGTTGTTTCCACTTTGGGTTCAGCACTAAGAAACAATTTATTAAATATTTAGAAGGGACAGAGCGAACTAATTTAGTTGTGGGTATCTGGTGACCATAGGGCCTCTGTTTTGGAACCTGATAGCACAGACGCTTAAATGTTTAGATCTGCCTTTAATCTATCCGTGCTATTCAATGCTCCTTTTTTCATCTTGGGTTCTGGTTTTGTCAAGTGATGAGAAAAATGTATCACCTATTTAATTTCCTGGGCTGTAAGCAACCTCCCTTCGAAAGGTCACAGCCTCATGATTTTGAGAAATACCAGTAAATGAATTGCCCTGGTTTAATATTTCCCTATAGGTCAACACAGGAGATGGGGCAGTCAGGAGACATTTGCTCTTTTTAAAAAATGACTGCTCATTAGACCCTTCGCCATAAAGCACTCATGAACAAACGTGACGCCAAGCCATCCCACTGACAAGGTGTGAGTTTGAGAGGAATTTTCTCAAATAATAGGAGTTATTAGGGAGAAATGCCACAGAAACAAAAATCCTAGATACTTAAATGGTAACAACTGCTTCCAGAGGACTCTTTCCTGTTGGTCACGTTATATTTTGAGCGCTAAAATAATGATATCTAGTAAATGTAATTTTTAATTTAATATTTCAATTTTTTAATAATTATTTATAATAAGCACTCTCAAGACCCAAAGATGTAAAATACATGTCCTGAGGAAATTTTTACTTGGTCAAGTAGATTTTCATATGTAAGTTTATTAAAGAATAATTATTTGAAAAGTACTAGCGTGTAACAGAAAACAAGGTTTGTCTGGGCATCATGGAGAAGACTCACAAAGAATGTTAATCATGATCCTGGGTTCTTGTAGAGTGATTAAGAAATTCAGATAAAGACTAATAGGAGAAGTAAATGAACTTCATGGGAATATTAATAAATATGGCTGAAGACAGCAGAGCCCATGAAAACCTGATATGTGTGGCACTGAGGTGTAGCAGTCTCTGCCCAGTGCCCCACCATAACTATGGCGAAACCATTGGCCTTTGTGTAGAGGGTACCAGAGCAGCAGCGCTTGGCATCCTACACTTTCCCCAATAGTCTATCTTTCTGCTTCCCCATAAGCAATAAACTCCAAATCTTGAATGCTACTCCAGACATCCATGGTGGATAGAATTTCTGTCTCATAGTCTTCAAGTAGGAGATTGAGGTCTGGAGAAGCGAATCTTTAAAGAATGCTTCTTGAGTGAGGCGAATTGCCCTTGTGTGTTTCTTTATACACTAACATTATGAATTTTGTGATCTTGTGATGCATTTAACCAGGTATATTACTATCTCTCAAAAGTTGTGATGAAATTTTGTAACACCAGCACACTGAGAAAGCCCAGGGCTTATGTTTTATGATTACATATGGTGCACATCTCATGATTCTTCCCATTAGATTCACCTTTGAGAAATACTTCCTTTATTTTGGCTGCCTTTTATTAAAACAAGGGGACATTTTAAAGTCAAAAGTCCTTTTAAATGACTTAATACTTTGGGCTTCTGTCCTCTTCTCTGTGTTTTCTTTTCTTTTTTTCTACAGAAGTTGATTGTATATTCTTGTATCCAGCAATGACCAGCAGCTTCCAGAGCTTTGGATTTTACTGTTAGCCATCAGGGACAGAACAGGAACTGTGTCCACCCCCTACATCATTTCCTAATAGCAGGCAACCAGAACTTGCTTTAAAACATCTCCCAAGAGGCATCCTAAAGCACATTGTCTAGCAACTCAGCATCCTGTTTAAGCAATTAATGCCTTAGTCAAATCTGTGCTTGTGCCGTTAGGGTCAGAGAAATTCATTTTTTTCCCAAACAGTGATCCATCAATGAAAGTGCTTTTTAAAATATATGTAAAGTAGGAACTGTAGCTGGTGCATGCTGCTTGTAGAGTCAAAAGACTCTATTTCTTGGCTGCCTGCTTTGAAGATTATCTTGGAATGATAATTCTATCCACTGTCCATGTGACTTCCCGCACTACATTAGTGACGTTAGGCTGCTGTCCTACCATACATGGTACGGGGTAACTAAGATGAGTTTTGCTTTATTGCTCTGTAGAAACTATGGATTGAAATCACTTGGGAGGAATTTGATAACTGTAGTAGTTTGGGAGCTACTGTAATAAGCCAGTAGCATTGACATGACTCAAGCAGTAGAGTAAAAGCTTGTCGTTCCTCCCCTAAGACACTATTGCTTAAGGTTTAAGAAGGGGAAAAATGGATTGACTATGTATTCTATGACTATAACCATTCTTATCATTTTTATCATAGTCAAAGTGAGCCCATTGTTCTTCCAAGTCCTGACTAGATTATGCAATTCCATTCTACCTTCTCTTTCCATTTCCCGTCTCCTCCTAATACCTACTGACTGTCCTCCAATGGTCTTTGGAACTTTACATGTTCCTCAGTTGGGGCCTTTGCTCCTGTCCCCTTGCCACTAGCATTCTTCCCATTCCCCAGGTCTGGTCTGCCTGACAAAGCTCTACTCAGGGGTCACTTGATCATGGAGCCATCATAGAGCTGCGGGTTTAACACATCCACTCCCTCTACCTCTCTCTTCCCCTTCTTTGAGTTAGCATTCATTTCCTGGCAGAAAGTGACAGATTGTTGGCTGTCTTTCTACCTTCACTAGAACGTGACACCCAGGAGGCCATGTAGTCATGGCTGGTCTTGTTAACTGCTCTCTTCCCAGCACCTATAGCATTGCCTGGTACTCAGTGTGCTGTTAATTATTAAGTGGATGAATGAATGAACGCAAACATAATTCACTGAACGATTTACTATAGGCCAAATGTTCTGCATAATAAAAAAAATCAGAGTGAAAAAAGAATAACGTTTACAATAACCTGTAGCATTACGATAATATTGCTAATTCTATGAGAAAGTCTTATTATGATAGTGCTTTGGAGAGTGATGAGGCATACCCACCTCCAAAGGCAGGGACACTGAACTTCCATTTACGAAGTTGGTGCAGGAGGGAGGATCAGATAAAGGCCCCAGTTGTAGCAAGCATCCAGAGTTGTCAAGAGGCTCATGTGGTAAGTGACAACTCCTATGCAAGTCTGACCTCTTCTCAATAGCTACAGAGGTTGTCAACAGATGTATAAACCGCAGTTCAGGAAGCATCTCCAGGCAGCAGTGTGCAGAAAGACAAGGGAGACAAAAGGCCATTAGATAGATGTCACGTCAGGGAGGGAGCAAAGGACTAAGGAATTGGCATAGCTGTGCAGCACAGAGGAAGGACCAGAAAGTCACACTGACAAGCCTGATAGACTTAAGCAGGAGGAGTCAAGGGACTCTCAGACCTGCCTTTGGTTAAAGACAGTCACTCCTTTGGGAGCTGTCATATTTGTCTGACTTACTTGCTCACTATATATTAAATATTGTATATATCATTAGAGTGGAATTTAGCAGAGTTGAAGAAACAAGAAAGGGCAACCAAATATATTATATAATTCTTGCTTATAATTTTCTATCTATACTTTGTTTTGCATAATTCCCTGTACTATTTTCTGGCAGATCATAAAAATAATGAGTTATGTATACATTAAGTAATGTATACATAAAATACACATAAAATAATAAGCTATGTATACATTAACATTAGTATAATAGTAATACTTCACACAGAATTGTTCAATGTCTTTTAATCCTTTAAATAAAACTAGTTCCACTACACAGAATTCTTCAATGAAAACTATATATTTTATATCACTCAGAATCTATACTGATATGAGGATATTTCAAAGTTCAAATTATACTTGAGTTTCTTAAGTTAAGCTTAAAGAAATATACCTTACTATGTTGGTAATCTATATATAACATAGTTTCTAATTTTAAAACATGCAGGAATTATTTTGAAAAAACAAATTTACATTTTGACTGTGCGCAAAAAAATACTCAAAGTATAAATGCACCTGCCAAGAAAAATGTCTAAGAAGAAATGCTGTACTAAGAAAAATGGACCAAATGGATTATAATTCTATTCTAGAAACTGATTTATCCAAACTTACTGAATTATTGATATAACACTATATAGAACTACTTTGGAAGTCTTGAACTGCTGGAATCCTCATGTTAGCAATAAAATGAAGTATTAGGTTCACTAGTGAATAATGCATTTATGATATCCTTCATTCAAGCCATTATTCAGGCTGAAAGTGTAAGTTTAGGATTAGACAAGCTGGGCCAGCAAGCTGGCTCAGCAGATAAAAGCACTTGGTACACAGACCTAACCACCTTAGTTCAAGTCTCAGAACCCACGTGGGAGGAGAGAAAAGACTCCCACGAGTTTCCTTCTCATTTCCACATATACAACATAGAATATATTCATAGTCTTATACATACATCATGACACACATACACATGCATGCCACAAGCAATAGCTTTTTTAAAAGATTACATGAGCTAATGAATGAGTCTACAGTATTGCCTATTACTTTATAAATTCACATTTGTACCAGAAACAAGGTTAATGAGATGCACACGTCTTAACGAGCTGGTAACAACATGCCTTAATTTCAAAATTGTTTTTGAACAGGAAACCTTAAGTTATACATTTATATTTAATTACTACATTATCACAGATATATAACAGTGTTATCAAATTAAACATATTTAAAACATACATAAGAAAAATCTTGTTTAGTTTAATAAACTGTGTGTGTGTGTGTGTGTATGCCCAAGTGTTTATTTACTTACTCAAAAGTATGTCTACCCCTTGTATTCAACTCAACTGATTCCCTTCTGGTAATGGATGGCGCTCTTCTTGGCTCCCTACCATTTTTCCTTCAGTGAGATTTAAGAACTATATGTACTTTTTTTGTAACTGAGAATATATCCTGGCAGAAGACTTGCAAATAATCTATAAGAGGTGTATTCATAGTTCAAAATTAATGTTTTTCTTAAAGAACTGCTTTTATGAGTTTACAAAAATAACACTAGATTCCTAAACCTGAATGGAAAATATACTAAATTTCTTTGGTTATTTGATTTTTCTTAAATATTGCATTAAAATATCCTAGTCTAATTTTATATGATTAGTCTTTCTAAATCTCTGATTTAATATGACAAATAATATTTAATGTAATATGCAACAAAGATAAAATTAGAAAATGCCATGTTTGCTAGTCTCCACTTAAAATTCTTGATATACAGTTTCCTTATTTTATTTGAAATATTCCCCTGAAATGGAATACCCAATTTTAGCGAATGATGTTTGTTCAAGTGGCAAAGTTAGATTTACAATGGGAATGCAGCCTTTGAGAATTAGACATATACATCCTCCGTCTAACCACTGAATCAACGCAGTCCCCATCACAGAGTTTCCTTCCCGACCTCAGTGTGTCAGGAAGGGAAACCCTCCGGAGACTCTTGAGAAGATGGGATCCTGGGTAGTGATAAACCCAAGGCTTTTCTTCCTTCTCAGATTCCCTATCACGGCTTTGCAGCGTCTGCCCTTGCTTAGCATTGGCGTTCGTTTCCCAAACAGTTTACACCAGTGAGGAAATGATTAAGCCTGTTTATGTGCTAACGGGAAAGACCTGGTGGGGAAGAGCAGGCTGATACAGATGCAGGGGTAATTGATTGGAAAGGTCCCCCCGGGCAGAGGCAAGGATGGATTCCAGAGTCTACCTGATGAACTGGCCTTTCGAGGAGGGAGGGGCTCTTCTTCCTCTGAGGCCCATGTGGGCTTGGGTTGATGAGAGATGTGATCTGGATGGGATTTACACCCGATGGTCTATTTTCTCTGCAAAATCTAAAACGGAGGATTTCAAACAGAGGGAGCGAGATGGGTGGGGAGAATGTCCGCAGATGCGCAGATAGCCAGCAGATTAGAAACACAGTTGGTGGTTCTGGTTGTTCAACAGAGTAAGTCAAGGAGGACCAGGAGTTGGTATGACCCAGCGTACATTCAATAACCCGGGGCTGATTATAGAGGAAATGAGTCTTCCTGGGAAGGCTGTTCTAAACAGCAGTGGAGAACAGGTTCTCTGGATGTTTCTAAACACTGTATCAGCTCATTTCTTAAAATTCATGACCCAGTCTTCCCCTGATGATCGTGCTCATGTTTTAGACCATGTTACAGAGTAGGAATGTCAGATGTTGATTAATGGAAACGCCACATGAAAATAAGCTGCTAGGGTAGCATGATGCACTGAAGAGCTCTTGTGTAAATAGTGGCCTCTCTACAGTCACTAAAACACACCCAAATCAAATACGCTTCTTAAGGAACTAAAAAAAAAACAAATGCCTGATACCTTTATTTAAAAGTAGACATAAGGAGTCAGAAATGAGGTCGTAGCTTTGTCTGTTCTTTTCCGCTGTTGGAAAACCTTGCCGTAATCTAAATTAAGTCAACAGATCCTAACACTGACTTTGTGGTTGAGAACTGCTTAATTTCATGACTGTCACATTTGCATTTTCTAAGTAAACATTCCCCTTCATCTCACTAAATTCTGTAGTCTGCCTGCCTCTCAGAGAGCAGACTGACAAGAGCTGGCAGCATCCCTGTTCCCTTCTTGGGTGCACACCAGGCACTGCCTTTAGCCTTGGCCTCTCCAGTTTGTAAACAAGATTTTGCTCAGGTCACTTGATTATGTTTCCAAAGAATAAAATACAACATGCTTCTCTGCGGCACCTTGCTTGCAAGCCTGCTTACCAGGGCTGTACTAATGGAGGCACCATGTAATCTGTCCGTTTTCTAGAGAATGCTGCCGCATTCTAACTGCTTCTAGCAACAATGTCCTCGGCCCTCCCAAATGAGACTGATTTGCTAGAGAGATCACAGGAATATCAAACAATAAATGCACTGGGACCTCAACCGTTTTCTTTATAAGAGAAATATACACATATATATTGTATTTCCAACTGAGAATTTTCCTTTTCAGCATTTTTTAGTATAGCAGAGGGAACCTTATAGAATAGGACAACTTGGTTTTGATTGTTGGCTGGCTGATCATCTAAGCTTAAATGGCAGTAGTATTATGTTAATTGAATTGTTTTTCCTCTTTTAGGGACCTCTGGGGCCTCCAGGACAAAAGGTAGGGCGTGTATATCAGTGTTAAGGAAGTACTTATGCTGCTTTGTCTAATGAGCAAGAGAAGTGGGTGGAATTAGTGACCATAAATAGTGCTAAAGGAGTTAGTGTCCTTTGTGTATTCTGCTTTCTAAACCATTTTGTTATGGCACATCGGGATGTGCCTTAGATTTCCACTCTGCTCCATTGCAGAATGTTCAATAACATTCTGCAAGAGAAGACTTTTTGAGCTGTCTGCCGAACTTGTAGGTTATGGAATATTTAATTCAAATATTGGTAACACATTTTGACAGCATTTACAACATGAAGGATCATGTGACGTTGCAAATTGATTGCTGGCCTTGGTCAACCATATAACTGCCAAATGGCCACAGAACTGACCCTAATAGAGGACATGCCTGTTGCTTGATTCATTGCTCCGCTTGGCTTGCTCACTGTCCCCCTTGGCTGAGGGAAACTGAAAAGTGACTTCCTGATTATAATTTCAGTCTTAGCCACCATCACTGAATTCCATTTTAAAGGGGAGGATCTAGGAGTCTGAGATCACACAGCAATGGTTTAGCAGCGAATACACAGCGACAGCAGAGATGGCTCTTTGCCATCACTGCTAACCTCCCACCCCGAACGGGGAGGGACAGGATGTCCAAGTCGCAGAAAACAATTGTGTTGTAACAGGTGGGAAGGTGGTTGCTCTTCATCTTTGGACTTCATCAAAGATAGAGACTTTTTATCTCCCAAGTGCAAAGATAGAGACTTTTTATCTCCCAAGTGCCAGGCATGTGCCATCTGTTGAAACATAATCCTTCAAAACCAAGTCAAGTCCCTGCACTGTGAGACCTCTTGTGTGCCGGAACAGTTTGTCCCTCATAATAATGTCTCTATTAAAGCTCAGTGTGAAATTGTAAAGTTAGCCTGATCCACGTGCAACCAGGATAAAATGCCAGCTCCAGGCTTCAAGATCTTTAATTCCCGACCCATAGGATCATGGGCTGCATTAAGAAACTTGCCAGCTCAATTTGTTTGGCATATGTTTTCTCCAGTGGGCTCTTTTTAGAGCAGTGTCATGATTATCATGCCTATTTAATAAAAATTCTTCCATTATTATAAAAGAAATTTAACATATAACTAAAGGTCTGTTTTCTTGCTCTACACTAAGAATAAGCAAACACACACACACACACACACACACACACACACACACACACACACACACCTTCTCCCAGAGCCTAAAGTGTATGGGGGGGAGAAATGACATTGCCTTTTAAAAATATTTACTAATACTTAGGTGCCTTGTGTTATCTCAGGTAGTGACTGGCTTTCCTACCTACCCTCAGTTGAGCCCTCCACAACCAGCTGTTCATTCTTAGCCAGTGGGTGTACATGTTCATGTTTACATGTGCAGGGATCTTCAGCTTCAAAATTCAGATGTTTCGGTTCAGTGCACAAGATTCGTGATGCCCTCTTGAGTCCACTTTAGAAGCCTTATCAATACTTAGGTGACTTTTAACATGCTTCCTGGAAGTCCAGAGGGAAAGTGGTCTGAATATAACAAATTTGAGTTTGCAGCATAGCGTCCTCATGTAGTAATCAGTTGCTTTTTTAATTACCTTATGTAAATTAGGCAAGTTCAAGAGTCGCTGCTGTGGCTTGGCTTTTTCCTGGTGGAACTAAATTATCTATGTCTCTAAAACGAAAATTTTGAGCCATGTGGCCTCCTGAATACTACAGCTTTCAATTTATATGAGATTCTTTAAGCCGTCATACTTGAGTGAGTACTCAGAAAGAATATTAAACGTTACCTCTACTTTCTGTGAAAGTATGAAGATCTGTCTAGATTACCAAATGCTAGAACACAGAGGATAAAATCTAGAAAAAACCACAATCTTAAAACCTTTTGTATGGGAGCTATAGTATGTTTTAGCCATGCAACATTGTGGCTGATGTCACAAACACTGCACAGATTTAGAACTGAAATATTGATCATAATGTCAACTAAATTTAATCATGTGCTTCCTTACTTAGGGTTCCACTGGAGCTCCTGGGACCCCAGGCATGAATGGGCAGAAGGTGAGTTTGCTGGTTGTAGCATTCATTGGATAACTTGGAGACTGTTGGGGTAAAAGAATCATTCTAGGGTGTGGTATTGTTAATAAGCTTGTATGTTTGCAAATACGAGAAAGCCATGGAACAAATGTTCAGATGAGTTGGTTTTAAAGAAGCAGTGATTCCCAAACTGAAAGTTTTTCACTGTGAGTGTTTTGGATGTGTTCCGTTTTGTTAAGTAGTTGTAACGATGTAGGGGAGAGAGGAGAGGCTGTACTTAACATTCAAACATTCGTTCTGATCCTGGGTAAATTAATATGTGCCGTTTCTGTGATTAACAAAAGTTATTTATATAATAAGAACGCATTAAAATCTTCTGAACCAGAGCAAGCTCTTTTCACTGTTAAGCAAAGTTGGGATTGAAATAGGCTTTCCATACACTGGTGCTATTAACTTCTGGTGTGCTGTTAATAATGAAGGGGATCAAAGATCAAATCTCTCTCTTTCTCCCTCTCTCTCTCTCTCTCTCTCACACACACACACACACAATCTCTTTGCATGTGTTTATTTATTTTCATAGCATATTATCATTTGGAGAAAGCATCTAATGTTATCCCACAGGTAAGCCTGGTATTTGTGCCCTTAACATGCTTACCAGATCTCTAGTCTGGAACTGCTAGAGAGATGAACAAAGCCACTGTGGTAGCTAACACAACCCAGAGATGGCCCAGTTCACCAGGGTCTAGAAAGCTGAGCTTGGGACTTTCCTGGCTCCCTCTGAAACCTGGACCCAGCCCTTAGAAAGCTTATGACTCATCTACTCAGCTTCCAGAATTTGCTAAAGCCCTGTACCCTGGACCAAGTTCTGAAATCCCACAAGGACCCCAGCTCTCCTTGAAAGAACAGACTTGAGCTTGGCCTTTTCATCTTGTCCATCTTCCTCTCTCTTAAGACCTCTTAAACCTACAAAGTAGCTAAGAATAGGAGCCCAGCACTTCGATGCTGTGTAGATTCTGTCAAACTCTTTTAATTCTCTGGCCTTCTTTTCTGCCTCCATATGAGGAGACTAGCTCAATTCCTGCCTCAAAGGTCCATGCAGGGATTAATGTATTAAAAAGCCTTTATAAAAGTGTCTGTCATTACTATTAAACCATTCCTATATTTTAGTGGAAAGCTAAAGGTTTGATTGATCTGTATTTCAAAGAGGCAGGTCAGAATTACTCAGATTCAAAGGAAAATTAATATTCCCCATCTAGGCTCATAGTATCCTTACTACATAAACCAAATACTGAGTTCCAATCCATAGCCTATGCTAGGGCCCCATTTACACTCCAGTAAAATGTACATTTTTCTCCCCTCTCCCCAATCCTGGAAAAGTTAGAATATTGACTTTCTTTTTTATAAAACTGCATATCATAGAGGAGAAACATGATCAAAAATTTAAAAAGTACTTGCTATAAGGAAGTTTTGAAGGTTGCATAACTTAGGATGTTTTTGACATTGGTGAAGACCAAACTTGGATGAATGCTTAATGTTTTGCTTTGTCTTTTGTCTTGTTTTGTTTTTCCTCTGTCCACCTTTGAGAGCCATCATGAAAATTTATAGAAAACTTTACCCTGAGAGAACACAACTTGAAAACTGCCTTTTTGAAGACTTCATATTTTTTATTTTTACAAGGAAATACACAATTTCCTTAGAAAGAGACAGGAATGTGTCATTCTCTTGTCCTAGTCCCTGAGTTTAAATTACATATCAAGAAAACCACAGTGAACAGTCACAGCTTTATGTATTGCAATATATCTTCGCAGGGTCTTAAATGTGTTTTCTCTAAAACAGTGGGAAGCCAATGTTCCACATTTGTAAAGATATGAGCACAAGGCAGTGAGAGTTCATTTTTCCAACTTCATGGACCTGGAACTAAAAGAGTGTGGGGAGGACACCCCTTAATCCTCACTAGTACTTAAAAGTGTCATGGCAGCTAGATCATCTTTAGGACAATAAGTGTGGAAGGATTCTTCTCCACCCAGACAGCCAGTCTCTGACAGTAAGAGCAAAGCTGGCAATACTCCTTCAGTTGGAGGGTTGGAGGGTCTGAGTGGCTCAAACTTCTAGAATGTCTTTTTCTAAGAAGAACATTCACAATGACATAGTTTCTTGAAAGAACATCAGTATCCTGAGACAATGTTTTCTTCCACGTTACAATTTCATTTTTTTCCAAAGTCGTGTTTTTGGTGCCTAGAAAGTCATTTTCTGATGACAGGTAAAAGAGGTGTGACTTCTAAGCCATCAGAAATTTGGAAAATAACAACCAGACAGGGAAAAATGGTTTTCTGTTGAGCTTGACAGAAAAAAAAACTGTTTATTTCCCACCAAACCATTTCCAAGCTGTTCAGGTCAACAAAATTGGTGATGGTGACTTAGTTTTGCATTTATTTTGTAAAAATAAATATTGGTCACTTTGATTAGCAAACTAGATGTTTATTTCTTTATTGTGCTATGTATCTGTTACTTATTTTCAATAATGCTAATGATAATCCCGATATAGTCACATGGATACAGGTCAGTGCCCATTGGAGGCTGCGGTGTGGTGTGGAAAGAATAATGCACTTAGTACCCAGCGGGGTGACTCTTCTGTACCAGGTTCTGTGCAAGTGCTGTGACCTGTTAAGTAAGCTTTGTAATGCCCACCTATGCAGTTACTGATGAAGACTAAGTAACACAGATTTATGTCATGGTCTTCTGATTCTTTATACTGTACTGAGTAAAAAGGCTTACATAGCAGTGATATGGTATGAAAGTCTAACCTGGTGTCAGCCTATAAAGGAATAATAAGGAGCCTGTGAAACGTGGCAGAGGGGTAGCACAGCAGGAACATTACCTCCTAGCCTGCTCCATGTCTTTGTCTGAGAACTCTATGCAACATTCTTATGGCTCTGGTATAAAAGACAAGAGGCCTTATAGTGCTAACTAGACAAGGTAACTAAAGTCAATGTTATTAATAGATGCTCAAAATCTGCAGTTATACTAACATGTTTTAGGAGTCTCTGCACTTTGACTCAAGCAAAGAGAAGACCCCCTAAAAGTCAACACAGGATGAAAATTAATATACAGGAAGCTGGAATCTCCCCAGTCCACCTTTCACCCAGTATAGAATGAGTAGCCAGAATGATAGGAGCGTGGGTAGGAGGAGGAGGTCACATCATGTCACATATTACTTCAGAAGCACAGTCACTGCTAGCTAACATCTCCAACTCTGGAGGTGATAGTCTGTTCTTTGAAGAACCTTTCCTTTCTAGGCTTAAGGTATACCTTTATCTACAAGAGAAATGACTGTGTGAATTAATCTCCAAGTCCCCTAATGACACAGGCCCCAGAATGTCATCCCTGTCACACTGCCATTCAACAAGTTCCTGGCACCTTTGGTTCCCAACTTGAAAAGCTGGCTTCCCATGCTTTGCACTGGTTTCCAGGAGCCAAAACAGGTCAGATGTCATTCAAAACCCTACCAAAAAATATGAACGGTTGCTGCTAGTGACATTGGGCACAAAAATAAGGTTTGTAGTTCTCCTGTGTAGGTCCTGTTGGTGAAAACCATAATGAACACTTTACTTGTGTGCTGTGATTGATCTGCAACAGGCAAATGCAACACATGGGCTCAGTTAAACCCTGTTCCTGAAGAAGGGCTCTCTGGAGAAAAGGGTACCATCACTAAACTGAAGAAGCAGTTAGCAGAATTCACGGAGTTTTCTACAGTTCTGTTAGAATATTTGGACATCAGTTCTTTCAAACTCTACACTCACAATAGGTGTTGTTTTTAAACCCCTTGTTTTAATTTTCTTTCACATGTTTATCTTACTTGGCCCAAGCATAGTAAATAAGCCCATCACCAGAATAATTTATTTGAGTAGCATTTAGTGCAAATGCCATGGAAGACGAAATCTGGTAACAGATAAACGGTACATGAGAGGCCCAGCATGCGTATATCTCAGCCGAAATCCTTTGCACTTTATCAGTAGAAAAGAGTGTCAATTGTATTCATGATTAAAAGCAGATTATTTTTGCTATGAAATCTAGTATTTTTCAGAGTTCATAAGGATTCTTGCCAAAGCAAGAATAATATAGATGATCTTGGCCACTGTAGCTTTCAAAGGCTTTTCTAGATCCTATTTTTCAAGTTTAAAACATAATATTAAAAAAAATGAGACCAATGTGTCGTCTATGAATCTGTCCCAGAGAGCTGTGTGGTTTTTAAGTGACATTAAATTTTCATTGGCTTGTAGCCAAGCTATTTGGAATGCTGTTTCATCTCTTACCCAGGAGCCTCGTAGTTCTTAGCTGACATTCGTCTTCACAAAATACTTCCAATGGCATTTTTTAGTGTAAGAACATTTAGAGAGCAGATGAATTGAAGCTTCCAGCCTTGCAAAGGTCAAACCATTGACTCAAGTCTACACAATTAAACCTCAAAGTGAACCCAATATTTTGTACTTGATCCAGTCAGTATAACTATTAAACACAATGCCATTCTTGTTTCAATCTTAAAGTAGGAATTAAGGCCTGAAGATGTAGGTCAGCACTAAGTGTGTGCTTGGCATGTGTGCAGCTAAGATTCTGTCTCTCGCACACCCCCAACTTTGAATTAAATTCTTGAAGGATTTCAGTATGTTGTGGGTTCTCTTTGCTGTAGTCTAAAAGTTTGCTGTAGCAGAACTTGCCAATGAGCTACTTAATTGTGACTTTCTGTCACTGTCCAGTAAGTAAAAAATAGGAAAAGAAAAGGCTGATTTCTGATTCCAGATTGGTTATGGTTCATGGAAATTATCTTATAATTTACTTCTTGCCTTAGTTAACAGTGGGAGTTGAATTACATTTATTACATTTGCTGTCTTCTTAGATTTGGTAAATTAGAATCCTAAGGACCTAAGATCACTGTCCCTATAGTTGCCATGGTAACTCTCATCCTTTCTTGTTAGCATCTTCATTTACCCATTACTCATTCTTCCATAAGATCACTGCATCCTTTGGTGTGCTTTGTAGTCTCAAATATCCCATATACAGCTCACTCCACTCTCAGATTGACTTCTCATTCAGTTGAACTTATTAAATGAAATGAGAGATAAACCCATCTTTTACATAATTACTTTTAAATTTGTTTAGAGGAGTATACTTCTTTGCTATAGAGGGATATTTTCTTCTAAACCATTGCTCCCCCTCAACTTCATATGAGCCCGTTACTCCAAAATTGAATGTTAACTGTCAGACTCATAGATGAAAACATTGGACCAAAGGAGAATAAGCAGTTAAGGGATTGATTGGCAGAGGTGGTGGGGGGGGAACTGCTCACAGGCTGCTTGGTAAAACAGAATATCCAGATGGCTGTATCTGAATGAATCGTGTCATCATGAAGCCCACTTACCCGACATCTCAATTTAAAAGATTCTATTTTAAAGATGAGAGCACAGAAATGCTGACTCACTAGAGATGATTAAATTGCACATATAATCTGGAAGAGCCCCCTTGTCAAAGCTTGCCTGTCTACTGAGTCACTCACTATTTTCTCCGGTCATTTGGTTACTCAGCACTTGCACGTGCCAGGTGTGGCTTGAGCTCTAAGATTAAAGCTATATCTGCCATTCTGGAATTCCCAGATGAGGGAACCTAGACTTAGAGAAGCAATATCCCAAAGTCTGTTAAGTTGCCATGCTGTTAAGTACTGTGGCAGAGAAACACAGGGCAGCCTGGCCTGATAGGAAGGGACGGAGAGTGCTGACCTCAGGTAGCTTTAGGGGATAATTATTATTATCTCACGGGACTTGACAAGAGAAAGAGATAATATACTACTGTACTGCAGTATGGGCAGGGTAAATTATGGACACATTTGGTCTTAGAATTCTGGGTCTAAAACACGGTGTTTAACCACTGTGGGTTTCATGTTCATCATGGACAATTTTTCCTCCAAATTCTTTGCCACTAAACCAATCACAAAACATACCCTTATAGTGTTAGTGCTTATCCCTGCATAATAGATTCATTTTGAAATTTGTATTTAAAAAATAAAGCTGTTGTTAAATTTAGTGTGGCAATTCTTGCAGGTTAGCATCCATCCAGTTTCTTTGATTTTACCCCAGCCCAGATGCCAAGGGGCCAGCAACCATCACCCAGATATGAAGCAGCATAGCTGCTGCTAACTTATAGGAGCCTTCATTTCTTCCAGCGCTTTCTTCTCTGGTCAGTAGGGAGAACAGGAATGGTATAATCCCTGGAATCATCCACTGCCTATCAACTTCCAGAAGTGGTTTGAAATGTTATATGCGTAGCAGCTCAGAGTCCTCACAGCAATCCTATAAAGTAGGCACTGTGATTAATTAAGTTATAAATGAGGACCCTAAGGCTGAGAAAGAGTAAGGAGTCTTCTCATTGCCACACAGGTGTTATTTGCAGAACGTAGCTTCAAAGCCAGGCAGCCTGCTCCTACCACATAACAGAGGCCAAGAGTGTGGACATTAAGTGGGTACAAACCATCTACTCAGTATTTGTGTGACTTTGAATTTCCAGAAATCTTGGCTTCCTAATTTGTCAAGCACAAACTGTAAGGTGGGCTTCAAAGATCAGTCAGAAAGAATGGCTGTGATTTCCTGTTTAAAACCCATGTTTCTCGAGCTGGAGTCATGAATGCCTCCAGGATTCAGAAACCTCAGATTGCTACAAATGCATGTGATTAAGAAGTATTTCTCACTCTGCCCTGCTTCAGTGACCTTTAGAATTGTTCCCAGTTGAGCATATCATTTCAATTTTCTATTAATTAAATGAGTCTCTTTCAAGAAGAAAAGCATATCACTCAAATTATATGCAGATATATGTTTATTTATTTCAGAACAATACTTTGTGAGAGAAAGATGCCCTCCCCCCTTTGCCCCTTCCGCCTGTGGTGTGTGTGGGAGCTGACCCTCCTCTTACCAGCTGCAGCACTTGGGAAAATGGCGCCTGCACCTTCTGGGGGCAGTGGAGTAGAGCTGAGCCTATTGACAAGGGTGTGGAGAGCAAGGGAGATCGAGCCCTGCCCCTCATCTGCCATATGCCTGCCCCTTGCTGCCTGTAGCAGGTGGGAAAGCTGCCCCTGAGGTCACAAGAGCAGGAAAGCTGTCCCTGCCCCTCCCTCATCAGTTGCAACACTCGATGCCGATGCCCTCTGCACCTCCCTCGGCACCACAGTAGAGCTGGCCCTGAAGATATAGGTGTGGGAGAACCCACCCGGCAGATGTGAAAGCAGGAAAACTTGCCCCACCCCTTGCTCATTGCTTTATGGAGTAGACTAGCCACAGCAATGGTGGAGAGCTCACCCTGGTGCTGAGGGCAGGGAAGACTAACCAACCCTGGCTTAGAACCAGGGTTATGAGTTGGCCACCCTAGCATCCACCCATCTATGATCTGCAGGAGCACATAAAGGGACTGCAGGACCTCCACGATACAAGACAACAGGATATCCAAAAGGAGTCCCAGTGAGGACCCAGCAGCGATAGTGTAGCAGAAACCAGAGGCCTCAAAGCAGACCAGTGACTCTCTGCAATGAGTACTTGCAAGTAAAGATCTATGGACAAAGGGGTTTACTGTGTGACTCACTGTGTCTCACTACAGCTTCCATGATGAGATTCCACCTCTTTTTTCCCCTTAAATTTTATTTTATTTTATTTTGGGGGAAGGTTGCAAGGAAGGAGGGCAGATATGAAGGGACGGATGGGATCAAGCTGCATGATATGAAAGACACAAAAAATAAATTAAAAGAAAGTTTAAGAAAAGAACACTTTAAGAAGGAAGATCTTAGCTGGGTGTTTGAAGAAGAAAAAGATTTCCGAGGGCATTCTGCTGCAAGGTCTGAGGCGATGGTTCTCAACCTTCCTACTGCTGCAGCCCTTTAGTACAGCCCCTCACGCTGTGTGACCCCAACCATAACATTATTTCATTGCTACTTCATCACTGTAATTTTACTACTGTTATGAATCATAATGCAAATATCTGATGTGCAGGATATCTGGTATGCAACCCCTGTGAAAGGGTCATTTGAGACCAAAGGGGTCACAACTCACAGGTTGAGAACCACTGGTCTAAGAGGTATCAGGTACCCACTGTAAGATTACAGGCATTTCTTTAAGCCACATAAACTTGAAAGTCCAGCATGGTGCAGGCTTGGGCTCTGCCTGCTTTGGCATCTGAAGCTTTCTGCCAAGATCTACTTGCCCTCATCTCTCATCGTCCTTTCTTGCCGCTGCTTCACTCTCTTTCCTGCTCTGGGGGTAAAAGGTGGCTGGGGCTTTACTCTTCATTCTGCCATACCTACATCTACGGAGTAAGAGTGTCACTTCCCCATGCATGCAGCCATAGAGTTCCTTATAACTGAATGGGCCAAGGCCCCTCTCATCCCCTCACATGGTGGATGGTGATCGCCTTTGATTGTCGAAACTCCACTAATAGTATCGGTCCAATCAGAAGTTTCTATGAACCCAAATGGTTTAATTTAGAGGATTTACAGAACACAGGGAAGCTGAAAAACTGTGTTGTAGCTAACTTCGCCCAGTTCTAAGAAACTCTTCCACTGCATATAAACCATTTCATCTGGTTTGCTGTTTTGTCTTCTCAAATCATCTTCTACAAGTGTGCAAAGGACAGTTTTTCATGTACAGAAAGAAAGCCCTCTGCAACAGTGTGTCCTCTGGGTGGTTTGCTCAGGTCTCAATGTTTTAAAAAGGAGATCCTGGATAGTGCTTCTGTTAGGTGGGCTGTACCCCCCTCCTCCTTTTCTCCTCCTCCTCCTCCTCTTCCTTCTTCCTCCTCCTCCTCCTTCTTCCTCCTCTTCCTCCTCCTCCTCCTCCTTCTCCTCCTCCTTCTTCTTTCTTCTTTAGTTTTTTGAGACAGGGTTTCCCTGTAGCTTTGCAGCCTGTCCTGGAACTAGCTCTTGTAGACCAGGCTGGCCTCG
>LOJH01002321.1:2149-23503 GCA_001685095.1 Ellobius talpinus | reverse complement strand
GGCCTCGAACTCACAGAGATCTGCCTGCCTCTGCCTCCCAAGTGCTGGGATTGATCACAAGTGCGAGGATTCCTGCTTCTTATGTCCTGACCCTGTTTCCAGAGTCTGCACTGGTCTCTTTCCTAACCCACACTCTTAAGTGTGAGCACAGGAGGCTGAGAGAAGCAAGGTAGTAGCTGCAGCAGAACACTAGTGCACAGAGCTTGCAGGGCTCACAGGCTGGCTATTGGGAGGTAATCACCATGGCTCTTTCCAGTGAGAACCAAGAAAAGAGAGGAGGGGTGAGGGCTAGGGAGGAGGAGGGAGAGGGTCCTCTCATGTGGAGCAGTAAATAGGGGATGTATCCAAACTGAGTCTTCAAAGTGCATTAATATGCTCCAGGCAAACAATAGCTCTCTTGTATGTAAAGTATACCCAGATAAATGCAATCCAGCCATATTGGGTGACCTCCTAAACCATGATCCCTTTGCTTTCCAGTACTGTTTTCCAAATTGTCTCGCATACATGCCTCTCTGAATTAGCAGCACAGGAATCTAAGGTACTGATGAGCTGACTTCTTCCAAAACAAGCTCATATGGGGAATTATTAGTCTACTGTGGCTTATTATACATTTTTACATATTTGTAATGTTTAGACATTTATTATTTTCTCCCTTAAGCTTGCTAGGTTTACTTTAGTTATTATTTCAATCAGCTTAAGGGCCATGTCAACAAATGATCCGAAGCAGCGTATTTGAATTTAATTCCTGGCTGGCATACCTGTCTGCTTTTCCACTAATTAATATCACATTGCCAAGGAGGACAGAGTCTCTAATTTGATGGGAGAAGTTTACTGATGGGATAAAGAAGACAAAGCTCCCCTACAGGGATGCCCAGTGCTCTGAGGCAGAGCCAAATCTAATTGTCCAGGATGAGGGGTCTGGCTTTCCTTTCATCATGTTCTAAAACCTTCTTTGCCTCCAGAAAAATGCAAATGAACATAACAGGTGTTGGGTGTCAAGTAGAAGCTAAGAATGTTGTGGACTAATCCACATTGAAGCTGAATTCCCAGAATGGTCTGGGAGGGAGGAGGAAGGTGAAGCTGGAAGAGGGAGAAACCAGAAGCCAGCAAGACAGAGACAGGCTGTGCCTGAGACAAGAACCCTTCCCCAGGTACCCACAGTGCTGAATTCAGATCTTACCAGTGCCTGAAGGAGACAGCTGATGGAGACCAAGGATGAGGAACTAGCCAGCACATCTTCATTTGGGGAAATCAGGGCTAACACATGCAAACATGTGCCAGCTTGGACTCCAAAGCCTGGGAATTTGGGTTCAAAGCAAAATTTAATCCAACCTCTGAGGAATGAAGATCTACTAGGTAACATCTATAGTCTAACAACAAGTGATGATAGTCCTACTAGATCTTATAAGGAACAAGGGAACAATGATTCCAGCCCTTCCTTGTAGAAGACATGCTGAGCCCCACAGAAGTACAAGAGATCTGTTCTGTGTCTTAGACCTTAAGGAGAAATATTTGGAGCCAACTGGACACTTCCCTAACACTAACCCAGTGTTTAATGCTAAAAGAAACATGGTAAATTGAGTGAGTTTTTAGATCCAAGCTGCTCGATTACAAGAAAAGCAGGATTGGGAATGAGGCAACTTGAATTCTAACCTCAGAGCTTCCTCTTCGCTCTTCCTTGCCTCTCAACACTTGTCCCCTCTGAGTATGTTTGCTTTTAGCCTTACGTACATACACACATTACACGCATGCACCACTACCATTTACAGTTCCAGAGGCCAAGGCCATGTTGAACCCACCACCCTTTCCATCCAATAATCAATCATTCCTTGAAGTGATTTTACTCTCCTAGTTGAATGGAAACAGAGCAGTCCTGAAAAGAAACAATGGTTATAATGCAATGAAAGTGAAATTATACTAAAAATATAAAGCCATGACTCCTTTTCCATTCCCACGGATGGACTGGAAAACCACTGTGACTGAGGAAGTGGCAAGCACTATTTCAGCTAAATGACCTCCTTGTCATCAGCACTCATCTCTGTGAGAAAACCGTGCCACCTCCTACCCTTCAGGATTCGGCCTTCCAGTTGAGTAGCAGTAGCTGATGTGATTGTAAGAGCCTTGAATGATCTTTTAGATGAGCGTTCTCAAGAGAATGTGGTTTAAAAAGAAATGAAAGCAACCAATCAGCCAGAGAAGTCAGTCCAGCCTACCGGCAGTGTAAATATAGAAGTGGATGATACTCCAAGGATCGCCTTCACATTTCCACTCTAGCAGAGAAAACCCTTTCAGTCAGATGTCCCCTGCTGTTTTACTTTATTACAGTCTATGGAATGTCCATGGTGTCTAGAAATATGAAAAAGATGGATAAGCTGTCTGACAACCTTAGTACTAGCGCTCTCTCTCTCTCATGCATGTACACACCAAAAATGAATAAAAAAATAATTAAAGTTGTAATGTCTAATACTGACAAAGCTGTGGATAATTTTTAAAAATGGATGCCTACAAAAGAAAAAAAGGGGGCACTGGAGAGATGGCTCAGCAATTAAGAGCCCCTGATGCTTTTGAAGTTTGCTTCCCAGCACCCAAATGGCTGTGAGGAGTGGGATAGGGTTTCACATCCACATGTAACTCAGATCCAGAGGATCTAGTGCCCTCTTCTGGCCTTTGTGGGCACAGGCACTCACATGGTGCACACATGGACATACATGCAAACAGTCATACACATAAAGTAGAATTTTAAAATGCCAAGAAAACTCAGAACCCCTTTAGAATAAATGCCATTTAGAAGCTCGCAGTTGGTGCCTTAAATTTTCCCCAGTGGCAACAAAATAAATTTAGGGAATTTTTCTTAATTAAAGAGCTTGTTAGAAAACTATGACTGTATTTCTAGAGATGCTTATTTTAAACAACATGAGTATTCAGCAATGTGGAATTCAGTAAAAGATTGGTCAGACTTGACTTTGATAGAGGCTAATCAAACCACTCATAAGGCAATCATGAGTGCCCTGTAGAAACAAGTCCATGGTGGTAAAAACTCATAACAATATCCTATGGGACATGCTGATATCTGCTTAGAAATATGTAAGGCTGAGTAAAAAGAACCTATGGATATAGGACAGCATGAAATGAATTCCCACAGAGAAAGGGTGTAAGTCCGGTTTCTTAGCTTCATCTTCTGTTAAAGGTTCTTTTTTAGCAACATGAACAAGAGAGAGAGAGTCCAACGTTTAGTCCCTTGGGTTTCATATATTGAGGAAAACATTACATAGCCACCTAAGCAATATTTTTCTTCCCCACTTCAAATCTCAGAATGAGTTTTTCCCGGATCCGGGGCTTTAACCATGTTTTGTTTTAATGTCTCTGGCTACCATGGTTATTCTTTGAAAGTCAAACAGAGTTTACATTGTTCCCGCAGCATCCTCTCTGCATTACGCCATGAGTTATGACACTAGAGCATCCTGCCACCGGGTCTTTGAAGGCAGACTCAGTAGCTCTTTTCTGTTTGTGTAGGCATGATGATGGTTCTCGTTCAGGGTGAATTCTGCTTCCAAGTTCTTGCCTTTTGTTATGTCCAAATGTCTTATTAAAACTTTCCCATAATGTCCTTCATTATTGGAAGTCAATAATTTTGTCATCTTACCAAAGAAAGGTCAAGAGTTATAGTTATGTGGCTTTCTGCAGGAAGCAGAATTTCTCCCAGCAGGTCATGACTTTAGCGGTTACACTGCGGAACAAGAGTGAAATGCTTCCTGCTAGGAGAAAGACACTGCAAGCTCCGTGGGCCTGGGTTATCTGGTAGCTACACACACATATCCTACTGTAGGTTATATTTTCCTCGGGTTTCTATGCCGTCTGGAAAGCCATTTGTATTTGGGATATATGAATCAAATGATGAAGAGAATATAAATCAATCTCTTTCCTCTCCCCCCACCTCCACCCAATCTCTTAGGTCAGGCTAGTACAAATCTTGACTGTTTTCTATAAGTCTAGACAGAGTGCTAAGATAAAAATAAAACTTGCCTCATAGAAGTTTGTAATAATTGAGTTAATGAATGGAAGATTGTGGCTATTAAGAAATACTACTTTATGGCCAGTGAGAAGGTTCAACAGGTAAGGGTGAGTCCCACCAAGTCTGATGACCTGAGTTTGATACCTGAAACTCACATAATATAAGGAGAGATCCAATTCCCTCAAGCTGTCTTCTGACTTCTACACATATGCTGTAGCATGTGCGTGCATGCATTTGCACATGCATACACACATACAATGAGATCAATCAAATGTAGAAGTATTTATTATCAATGTTATTAATGTATGTGAATCTGAAAAAACCCACAAAAATGACCACAGGTTACTTAGGAAACAGTCTTCAAAATCAATTAAATTTGTAGTGAACCCAAAACTGCTCTTAAAATAAACACCATCTTTAAGAAGTCAGCTAAGAAGCAGTTTTACTTTTCTCCGTGGAAAGAAGAAAACTGCCTGGAAGTCAATCACATAGTGAAGGACAATGGAAAATGTTCTATAGATGAAAATTGAGTTCTGATGGATAGAAGTATGAGCCACATGGGAGCATCATAAGGGGGCACAGTGTCTTGTTTCTGGACACTTCACAGGGCTTGGATACTTTTGTGTTCTTGTTTCATTTTTATTTCCCTTTTTGGAAAACAATCACTGGTTCAGAAGGATGCTATATACCGCCATCCCCCTAAAAGAGGGCTGTTTTCTAGCCCAACAGCCGTTACTTTTCTCATGAAAGCTAATCTTTCAGTACAACCGTGAGGAGTGAGTCTGGTTGTTTTAATTACTTTCACAACACTATTGTAAAACGATTTTTAGAAGCCTTTTTAACTTCTGCTTTTTTTGTCAAATGTGTATCAACTGATAAGGTAGGTGTTAAGGAAATGTATTTTCAAAATAGACATCTGTAAATGCTACTTTAAGTTTAATAAGAAAACTATCTAATGATTTAGACTTTATTTAACTGAGCTGATAGGTCTCTTTAAAGTTCTCCAAGAGAGTTTATCATTGCCAAGTGACCCTTATTCTTTCAACAAGTACTAATTGGATGGTATTCAGAACCATATTAGCTAATAGCCCCATTGATAACTCACTTCAGCTTTCTTAATGATGAAAAGACTACACACACACACACACACACACAAAATAACCCAGTTAAATACTTTGTTCTCAAGTACGTAAAAAATTTGGACTGCACTGGGACTAATTATTCTAATAGTTCCTTAACTCTGTTTTCCTGGCACATTCTAGGATGACCAACTCCTCTCATTATCTCTACAGTGTGCTAGGTTGGCTTGTGTTATTTAGTAATGTGTGCCTTCTCTTTTGAGGGTGAGCCTGGATCACCTGGAGAAGCAGGGCAGAGTGGACTCCCAGGACCAAAGGTTGGTACAGATAAAGTGTTAAGCTGTCACAGTCTCTTAAGTTACTTTTCTGGTTGTAGTTGGGTAGACCTTTTTGTCATGTGGATAATATGTGGTCTTAGAATTTTATAACTAATGACTAAATTATGCTCATGATTGTCAGTAGCATTAGACACGCAGAAAAGAAATAGGATGTGATTGTCTAAAATCTTTCTTGTGGGGCTGGGGAGATGGCTAAGCAGTTAAGAGTACCTATTGCTCTTTCAGAGGACTAGAGTTCAATTCTTGATACCCAATAATAGCTCACAACCTCCCCCCCATAACAAACTCCAGTCCTGGAAGATACATACTCTCTTCTGGCCTTCAGGGAAACCAGGCACACACGGTACACAGATACACACACATGCAAGGAAAACACCCATAATATAATTAAAAAAACTATTTCTTGTGGGATAATTAAATAGCACAAGAAAGCCCTCAAAATGACTACTGACATTTTACCCCTTAGTAAGTTGCAAAAAACAAAGGTCATGGTCATACTTCCTCAAATGTACATGTTAGCAAGCCCTACTACAGATAATGTTCATACAGCCAAGACAGCTTTTTCTCAAGGTTTGGCCACCTTCAGCTTCTATACAACATGGCCAGTTAGTCAGATGAAGAACAGAATAAAGACGTGGTGTGTTTAGAATTTAAAAATGGATATAGTTTGAATTACTAAATAGGGAAAAAATGTAATGAGGATATTTTTCGGATTGCCTGTTTTCTTGAAGAACAAATGAATCCGTTAAATCAAAAGAGATTGGTGACAGTTTAGTTTAAACCAAGCAGGCAGACAAATCCCAAATCCTTTGATGAGTGAACACCCCCTTGGAGTACAAAACTGATGTCTAATCCCATCAACTGTGCTGGTGTGAGTCTGAACCCACAGATGTCTGTCAACTGATTTTACACGGCGCACTGCTGTTTAGGTGCTGCGGACAGACCTAAAACTCATGGACCTGCCTTTTTTTTTCTTGTCCTAAAGAAGAAGGAAAGTATTCCTCCTGGGAACCTAGCCCTCTTCTGTCTTCTTATCTTTCCTACACTTTACTAAAAAGCTCAGCGATGGGAGGTAGTTCTCCATGAGCATCCATATTTCTCTTCCCCTGTTGCCTGGCAATGCAGCCACCAGGACGGATGCTGAGGGGTGAAGGTCTCCAGAAATGTAGAAAGCCAAGGGGTCAGGTTGATTCCAGAGAATAAAAAGAAGTTTGTCTCCAAACTGACTTCTAAATTGCATTCTCTTACTTTGTTTTTCTTCTTTCCCACAATAACCTTAAAACATTTTAAGCTGTCTGGTCTCACAGCAACATTTACTCAAGCTCCCCATCAGAAAATATCATAAGGTGTATGGACTTTAGAGCATACCCTATCTGTCCCTGCCCTTTCATAGAGAGAGGGAAAAAATCCAATTCTTTTCAGAGAATAGTTTCATATTTTAAGCCTTGTGTTTTCTTGGCCATCATTTCTGGCAGGAACCTTACTCACGAAGGCTGCTCCACTCTCGGTCTGCAACCATTAGTTGCTACCAGTTACAGAATTGATGGTCTTGTCAAGGGGTCTAAGTTCTGCACTGAGGGTTTATGATCATGTCCAAGGAGTTCAGAACTGTACCAGGGGATGGCCCTGAAATAACCATGCCTCAGGACATGCTTTAATAAACAGCTTTATGGAAGGACATGCTAACACTCACCTTATTGACTCTGAGTATAGACAGATACCGTGTTGCCACACTGTGCCCCCCTTAATGTCTCAAGCCATTCCTGGGTGACTGTTTCTACTGCACATATCATTATCCTTATAGAAGTAATGACTTAAGATTAAAGTTGGTATTGATATCTGTACTCAATTCTTCTGGATACTTATGCAACTTGTTTTCATATAGAAGCTAAAGCCAAAGACAATGTCCTTTATACTTCACCTGGTGCAGTCTGTGTATGTTCAGGATCTGCTTTGTTGGCTGCTGCTTTATTAGCTCATCATTGATCTCAATCTGTTTTGTGCTCAGGGGGAACCTGGAAAAGAAGGAGAAAAGGTAAGGATGGTTCTGCTTTGTTTATTACTCCCCTCTTCTCCTGAGCTACACCCAAGCTGAACTAGATGCCTGAGAGGCTGGATGGTGGGTAGACAGACAGACAGACGGATGGATGGACAGTTGTAGGTGGAGATGGGGAAGTGGTAATAAGTGTCCGTTTGCCTGTCTTTCAGACTGTCAAATAGTGGAAAGAGAAAATATGATTTTATCTTCTGTATCAATTTTGAGTTTGGGGTTGGAAGGAAGAAGGGAAGGGCAAACACTGCATGCCAGGCTGTACAATGGCTTTCAGAAAGCCCTAGCCCTGTAAAAGCCCATTCTGCCAGGCAGTGGTGGCACACACCTTTAATCCCAGAACTATGGGAAGCAGAGGCAGGCATATCTCAGTGAGTTTGAGGCCAGCCTGGTCTACAGAGCAAGTTCCAGGACAGCGTCTGAGCTACACAGAGAAACCCTGTCTCAAAAAACCGGGGAAAAAAAGAAAAGAAGAGAAAAGAAAACCATTCTGTATACTTGTTAATGCCATTCTGATGCCTTCCTAAACATCCACAGCTGTCTCTGCTACTGCTCCTGCCACTGGGGATTCTGGGTCAAAGGTCAAGAGATACAGATGTTTACCTGCAGCAGTTGTCTAAAAGAAACCCCATAAAGAATCGCCATCAAAACCAGAAAAGGGAGCAGCGAGCAGAGAGTCGGGGTTGCGTATTAACCCCTGTTAGCTGCCTCCAGTATTCCTTGCAGGCCTGTCTCCACAGCATTCAGGCCCCGCTGTGAACGGCACTGTTTATATCCCAGGCTCCCTCTGCTAACTACCGTGGTGTTTGAGCATGACTCTGAGCGGAGCGCTACCTAGATACTATGACACATCCTGATAGTCTTCTCCCAAACAGCATAACCCTGCTTGCAAAAGAAGTTCCTCAAAAGATCAGGAAAACAGTCCTCAATTTACTCATATTTTTCAGACTTGTAAAACAGAAAGAAGGCAATATTAAGTTGGAAGAGCAAAATAGGGGTTTAAAGGCTCTCCGTGAAGGGACGGTCAAGTTCTTTACTTCACAGCTACTCTGAACCCTCTGAGCCAGGTTTCCCAACAAGGAGACTGGTATGTTAAAGGGGTTTCCAAGCCAATTTCTAAAAAGCCAAGGAGTAAGCTGTCTATCAGCAGTGCCTTGGAGTATGTACTGTGACACAGTATGCTTTGGGGTATCAAATCAGTTCATGGTAACTAATCTGAAATTAATTAGTCATTAAATAACTGTTTCATGCAGAAGTTGGGGAGGGAGAGGGAGCTGTGCCAGTGAGCACCCATTGTGGGTTCATCAGATGGGGTGCTGCCAGGCTGGCCCACTGTGAACAGGCACCTGGGCAGGTTAAGTTCATGTTTATTTGAAATGGAAAACAGAACTTTAGAGGGAAAAGTGAATATCTCTCTTCTACTTTCTCAATCTTGAAAAACCACAACTAATGGTTTTTCTCTTAAGTTTTGTGGAAGTGTTGAAATGATAGAAAAATGATCTCCTCTGAAGCTAGAGAGAAGAGCAGCCCAGCATAGGAATGCCCCAAACACCAAGGCCACAGGACCTCCAAGAGCAAGGACTGTTTTTCAGACTGTGCTGGCATGGTTTGAAATGCTGTATGACTTGGTTCTTACCAGTAGTGCGCCCTTATTTTCCCATGATCCAGGAGAAACTCAGCGGAAAGAGCATTGCATTTGCCTGCTGAGTGCCAGGGCTGGACTCTGTTCTACTGAATCTGAAATCCATGATGTTTCCTCTCTTACATGCTACAAGAGTTTTAGCAGGGCAAAGCTCAGAGATAAAACCTTTCCCCTTTGCCCTGCCTGGTGGGCAGGAAGGAGATGTCAGGAAGGAGGAGCAGTAACCAAAGAAGCACACAATCCCCTAACTCGGTTTACTGTGATTTAGGAGAGACAATATCTAATAAAGATATAAAAAGTTCCTTTTTCTGAATGCTGTCTATGGAGCCCTAAGTAGATAAATACTCAGTCCATAGGCTTTGGAGACCATGGAGTTCACTTGGAAGCCCTGGGGCCTTGGTTGGTTTGAAGACAAGTAGAATTTATACAGCTAGGAGGAGAAAAGAGACAGGCTTGTACAACATGAAGAAGGGCACAGAAGTAGCAAACAGATGTGCCATGACATACCGAGGCAAGTGTCAGGAAAGCCCTGCTATGGGGCCCTTCAGGCAGAGGGGGAAATGAGACTGCAGGAGGGAAGCTTGGTGTCCACGTCAGCAATGAGAAAGCTGACAGGGAAGTCATGGCTTTGTATTGATACCGTGGTGGTTAAAGGTGCTCAGCCATGTTCATTGTAAGAAAAGTAATTGCATTGCCATCAGTCAGCTGGTCAAGTAGACGTTTTTGGCTCTGTGAACATTTACACTGGTTTGTAACAAGAGTGTGTCTAAAAGAGATTGCTTTCCGTTTCAAGTCACCAATATATCTAAGTGTATCCCTTTGTCCTCTTCTCAGGGAGATGCTGGAGAAAATGGCCCCAAAGGTGATGCAGGAGAAAAGGTACAGTCTTGGGAAATGCAGAAGGGTGTGCACTTGAGCAAGGATATTGCTGACTGTGTATGAAGCTGGGAGCTTTGGAAGACAGGGTCAGAGAAATCTCCCAAGCTAGAAAACAGTTCAATATTTGTCTCATAAAAATCGATTGTTCCGCATTTTATCCATAAATTTAAATATTCGGAAAGCAAAATGGTTTGCCAGATTTACTTATTTCTAGAAAGTAAATTTCCATCAATAGGTTTCTCAAGCAATAAACACACCTACTCACGAGGCAGTGTGTCTTCACAGAGGCCTAGAAGGGGACTCCCTCAAGAGATTTGGTCCATCCTAGTTTTAGAAGGAAGTTATGTTGGTGAGCGAGGGTAAAATTTAAAAGTTTAGTATCGAATTAAGAGCACTTGATTGCAGTGTTTATGTAGGGAACTCTGGGAACCACGGCCCTTGCATTCTGTCTTCTGCCCTCCTTGGTCTTTGGAACACTGATCAGCATTTGTAGCATGTGCATCCTGGTCTGTCTCTGTGTCCTCTCTTTTGTCTCACCAGTCTGTCATTATGGTGTTTGCTCAAGTGGTATTTTGACAGCCCTGACTCCATGACATGGGAACATCAAAAGGGTGTTCTCCTGCATCTGTGTAATGTGTTCAGATTTGAGAAGAAATCCCCCTTTAGAAGCTGAAGATAGAATCAGAGCAGGTGGATGTTAGTGCAAGCCAAGCGAGGGACCTGCTGAATGGGGAAGATAACTCACTCAGGCTGACAGTTGAGGGCAAGGCTGATCCATTTTGAAAATTATGACTGTACAGATGGATAATGGGTAGTCATAAAAACATACTCATAAAATATATAGAAACTTATCTTTCTCAGTCTCATAAATATTAATACAAATATGTCATAAAGGGTAGAAACAAATTAATGTCACTAAGTAGCAACTGTTTGTATTTGAGAAACAGTTTAAATTTAGGACAGAGTTTCAGTTTCTTATAGGCCAGGGTGTGTTGGCCTAAGCACTGTTGACAGTGTGAACCAGATAACTCTTCACCATGGTGTAGACAACAGAAACTTCATCTACACCGTAGAGCTGGCAGGCAAGTCTATGCTCTATGAACTACCCTGACCATCCCTATTTCAGAACCTCTGCTGAAGCTGCATCTTTTTGTCTTCCAAATATCGAGCTGTAGTAAATGTGTAAATATCAAGCTGTCGTCAAACACAGCATTGAAGTATCTAGTCAAATAAGACCGTGGATGCTCCTGACTAGTCTCAGATCAGGGTTTGAACCCCTGGGTATGTAAACCTGAATGATGGTTTATTTAGCTTAAATCTTTTTCTCTAAAAGCAGAGATAAGCAAGTTTGTTTTATAAATTAATATTTTAGGCTTTGTGGACCACGTAGTCTCTGGTACAACTTCATGATTCTGTTATTGTAGCAGAATTAAGCCACAGACAACACACACACACACACACACACACTAATAATCAGTAGGGCCATGTTTAAAATAAATTTTATTTCTGGGCAAGATGATTTTGATATTATGTCATCTGCCTGTATATAATATTATTGTCATTTTGATTTTTTTAACCATTTAAAAATATAAAAGCCATGCTTGGCCCAATCTTGCAAATATCCAGCAAGATTTGACAGCAGTAGCCAACTTTGCTTAAAACAAAGGAAATACTGTACACAGAAGGCAGCTTCTTCAAACAACAACAAAACCATAAAATGTGAACTATACCTATGTGAATTTAAATAGAGCATTTTATGCCTTAGAGGCTGTATTTTTTATTTTTAACTTCGTTTTTGGAACATAGGCCAGCAATTGTTTCTTCACTCACGTGGGTTTTGAAATTTACTTTTGCAACAGTAAAACAATGTTTTTTCCTTGAAAGGACCCAAGCGTCTCCCAGGAAGGTTGTTTCAGCTTCATACACAATACAAATCGGTTGCCATACTGACTCACGTGCCATAAACTCTCAATAAATGCTAACTTTTCCTACTATGTGGAAATTGAAATCAATGACATGGTTGTTTTTCTTTTCTTTTTTATCAAAAAATTTTATTGCTCAGCTGAAATTAAGTACAAGAAATGCCTCAGCGAGAGCGGAAATCAATTCTATAAACCTCCAATAGGCCTAAACAGGGGGCTGTAAATAGCAATCTGTAGCGTGTATAATATGTAATCTGATCCATGGCATTCATCCCAAGAATGTAGTGATTGGAATATAATTTTTGATGTGTTTTTTAAACATTTCCTGCTCCTGTCATATAATTTGTTTCCAGCATGTTGGAAACACTCTTTTTGTGGCCTTTGTCGTCAGTATGTGAAATTCATTCATCACTTTCCAACTTTGAAGAGTAAAGAAAAAAAACTTCTTTTCTGCTATTGATGTAGTAAATTACGTCATTGACTGATTCACTTTAATGGACTTTTTTTTCCCCTTTTGATCCATCTCAGCGCCTTTGGATGGTAAAGCAATTTTTACAGTCTGTGGCTTTCCAGGCTCGTCGTCTGGAAATGCTGGGAACTATAAAACCACTGACTGGGCCAGGGCTTCTCTGTGGCCAGCAAAACCATACACTTGGCTTAAGAATAACCTGCCAAAGACTGATTTCAATCACATGGAAGTTCCTTTGGAAGCTTTGTATTCTAGTCTTTGGGGTGTTAATTCCGCCAACAAATGTTCAAATAGATTTCTTAGCCACTGCAAGTGGGCATCTATACAGCTCACTGAATAGGTGGAGCATACTGCTGTACCCTGTGTGGCGTTATTGGCTGAGCCAAGAGCTCTGTCTTCACTCTATTGGCACAAAATGCCTGCCCCTTACCTCCCTCTGTTCCCATGACCTCATTCCTATGCATGCCCTGCCTTCTCATTCGCCATCTTGAACTCAAGCATCTGGCCTTTCACCAGGCATGCCATAGTTGCACTTACCAACCAAGCTGTCTGACAGACCACACCTGGAGGACTGTGTCAGGGGACACTCCAGGGCAGTCAGCGCTTGGTCCTCTCCAACGCTGCCCCAAGCAGCGTTTACAAGCCTGCTTTCTGGCCTCCCCCTCCCAGCTCCACATCTTTATTTTCTGGCTTTGTTCAGTCTTCAATCTTTTGAAGTTTGGATTTACAAGTCATTTCCTAGGGAAGCTCTTTCTCCTAAACTGCTTAGGTCATCATAAGTACTGTTCTTTACTGTAATTTCTTTATTAACTGGACACAAAGCTTACTAGCAAAGGAACAAACACGCACAAACCCATAGGATACTGTCCCCCAATCTCCTTACAAAAGTAAGGAAGGAGGGGTTATTTGCCTCATAATTTGAAGTTATAGTCCACCATTGTGGGGAGGTCAAGTCATGAGGCAGCTGGCCACATTCCATGTGCAGTCAAGAGCAGACAGCAGTGAATTAGTGTGTGCGCGCTTGGACTAGTCCAAGGCCTATCTTATGAAATAGGCCCACATCCAGGGTGGGTCTTGCTACCTCAACCCAATTAAGAAAACCCTACCGAATCTAAACAACTCCTCGTTGAAACTCCTTCCCCAGGTCATTCTGTGTTGTCAGGCTGACAAAACTAACAATCATAGCTTCACCTCTTGTCAATTTGACACCAAGCACATGGCTTTTAAGCTTTTATCTTTCATCCTTTGTCCCCAAAGTCAACCCAACAACTGGATGGTGCCCATCTGTTCTAGTCCCAGCACTAATCCAGGTTCTTAGAACATTGTTACAAGATAATAAATACTGTTTGGAAAACCTTTTTTTTAATCTTGAACAACTTCATATTTTCACTAGATGGCAGGATGTTTGGATAGCCTGCAATTGCCCCTTCTGTCTTTATTAACATCTGCATATTTAATTACTTGCTGAGTACTGCATTTGAAAACAATCACATGCAAAACCAGTGTTTGACCAAAAGTGGAAGACAGTAAAGTCACCATGTCCTGGCACATGCCTTTAATCCCAGCACTTGACAGAGGGAGAGGCAGATGGATCTCTCTGAGTTCGAGACCAGCCTGATCTCCATCGTGAGACCCGTCTTGAGAAAAACCAAACAAAGCAATAAAACAGCAAAGCCAAGTTTATTTGTCTCACAGAACTTCTCCATCTGTGGCTTACTCCACTGACTGATGAAGACAGGCATCTATGTAAGCCATCACTGGAAGGCTGTTTCCCACTTGAACCCTATAGTCTCTTAAACTTTGGGGATAGGGTTATAAGCGTCCCCTGCTTGATTTCAGCTACTTGGAACATTATCCCTCCCAGAAGTTGCCTTGCTCTTAAAAGCTGTAGACATTCCTGGGGATTTCACAGTTCTGAATCTTTAAAGAGAGAATAAATGTAAGAGGTGTCCATCAAATGAAGCCTCTCACATTCCCACAAATAAACCATGGTGGATCTTTCCTTCCCATCCATTTGCTCTGAGGACAAACCCTGGTCTTTAGTCAATATAGTAGCTTAGCCAAATATTCTTGTGTAAACTACAAGCAGTTAACTAAGAATTTGGAGGTAATACAAGAACTACCTTTAATTTACCTGTCTTCTCTAGCCTTTAGGGCCCTTTGTCAAAATGATATAAGCCAATAATCCTTTTCTTGGTCTAATAAAAAGGCCAGTTGAGGAAGCTCACACTTCGCTCCACTTGTAGCTGCTTCAGTTTCCTCATCCTCTAAGTGGAAGTAGCATGCCTTCCCTGCATGGGAGTGTAAGACAGATGGAGCTTTGCAAAGTTAAATTGCTTTTATGAATATAAAGGTCATGTTATCCACAATATTGCAAACCAGTTCATTAATGTTGATGGCTCCCAGACTCAGTTTAGCAGAAATAGAAACAAGTATTATTTTCTTTACCGCGTTTATTTCACCCCTCATTTGGAACTCATTTGAATGTTAATGGTTGCGACAAGCAGACTCATTCATACAATATTTAGAGCTTGCTTCTTTGTTTAGCCACGTTTTAATTTTTCCTTGGGTAATAGCAATTACAGATGTCAAAGGAACTCACATGTGCACTCCTTTCCTCAACAAACTAAATTTACTATTTCCTCCTCTTCCTAAGCCCTTGGTTCCCCTTTCCTGAAGGCCTCTTTTCATTTTGATCCTTGACTGCTGACCCGACTGAAAACATTGTTTTTCAGACAGTCATTCACTCGTTCACCATGTGTGTGTAAAGCATCTGCTGTGGTCAGGATGTGGAGTCTGCTCCCATGCAGCTGTCTGTCTGCTAACAGGACAGACAGATATACAAGCAGCGCCGACGACAATCACAGCACAAGCTATGCCAGACACAAATGAAGTCTGCAGCTACACAGTAGGGTGTACTCATGGCGGGTCACATTGGGGAGAATTGGTGAACGGTTCCGTGAGACAGAATCATGTAAAGCAAGACCTGAGGTACCATCGTGGGAGGTTGTGAGTGGAAATGAGGATAGGAGTCAGGTGCTGGTCAGTGCACAGGGGCCCGAGGCCTCTGTCCATATGTCTGTCTCTAAAAGAGATTGATGAGCAGCTTCTGGACTCTAGAACAAGGGAAAGAGCCCTGGAGATACTTGAGTATTTGTACACAAGACAGAGCTTAGGGACTCTAAACTCTAGCCTCCCTCCTTCAATTTTTGTGACAGTCACAAATGGCTAAGTCCCCTCCTTTTCTTAGTCCTTCCTGCATGTTCCTAGATTGGAAAGGACTGGAATGAGGTTGAGAATCTAGGCCTTTTGCTGCCTCATTTACAAACAAGTAACAGTCTCACCTCTTCTCCGTGCTCCAGTCTGCATTGGTCCCATCCTTAGGATGGTGTGTTTCTAGGATGGTCATCTTCCATGAAATCTGGACAAACCCAGTCTTTTAAAAAGACAGGTTCCCCCCTAATGGCCATCTCTTCCCCACCTCTATGTCAGAACTAACATCCTGTGACTTGCAGATAAAAACATTTTGGAACCTATCAACTTAGCAGACCACTGCCTTCTACCAGCCCCAAAGCTAAGACTGTCATCAGGTAGCACCCGAGGTCTTGAGAAAAGCTTCCCCCATCTTGTTGTAACCACCTCTCTAATGTACCCACCAGTTCATCTTAAACTTACCTTGATGGATGACTTTCTTTGCTCTGTAAAACTATAAGACCTCAGGAAACTGTTGCCATGTTGAAACATGAAATTGGGACTACCCAAATCTGTTCTCCTAGACCACGGTCACTCAAAGGAAAAACAATCTCTTAATCTTTTTAAAAAGTTAAGAGTCAGATTCTCTCTCAAGACTTTCTTAGCCCCTCCATGGATTCCCGTTGCCCAGAAGTCATTCATCATCCTGTGACCGAGTTACGGTACAATGAGGGCAAAGCAGGAAAAGGCATGCTCGGGCTTCATGGTGGCGACACACTGATCTGCAGCGTGGTTTCTGCAACTCAGCATCATTAACCTTTTGACTTCATCTGTTGTCCCTTGACCTTCCAAAGACCAAGAAGGGCAGGAACTCCCTGTAAATAGCCCGTGACATTAATAAATCCCAGAAGCTAAGAAAACTGAAAGTTTCAAATCCCTAAACTAGAATTCATTGTCTCAGAATATATTTTTAGCATCCTATTAAAGCAATAGCTTCATGTTTGTATATTTTTTAGTTATTTCAAGAAATACACTCTTTTCATGGTTTGTATTCAAAGTAAACCCACGATTTTAGGCAAGGCATGGTTTCTCTTACATGATGTTATCATATAAAGGCTGGGCCTACTGATGTACAAAGGACTGGGTGCCACACTTAGGCCCCTTGGTTCCTCTGAGCATCCATGTGGGTAATGACTGCCTAGGTGTTTGCATTGTTGCCTCAGTACTCGTGGCATAATCTCTGCCGGGTTTCATTTTAGGGTGACCCAGGATCATCGGCTGCAGGAATTAAGGTAACTATCACCTTGTGCATGTTAGTGCCCTGGGAATCATGGCTGTGACTTTATGAGCATACCCCTCCCCACGTCTCTTCAGTTTAGCAGCAATGATGGTTATAGCACTGGTCCAATTCTCTGACAACAGCTTCCAAACACAACAGGGAAATCCTGGGCAGTCTTATAGGAGGGCTTACTTTCTCTTCCATGTGTCCTTGGTTTCCAAGAAATAATATCTTTATATGAGTTCTAGACAATACTCACAGCAGTTTCCTTATGTGTAGCCTGGTGGAGAGTAAGAAAATGGAAGAAAATGGCACACACAAAATGTATGTAATCAAGTAGGCAGTTGGATCATTCCTGTAAAACTGCCAAAGGCCTAGCCGTTTTCTGGGTTTCTTCTAAGACTGCCCTTTTCACCTTTGGTTTTCTTTGGCCAGGGAGAACCTGGAGAATCTGGTCGTCCAGGACAAAAGGTAATATCTCTCTGTCCTGGGTATGTCCTTTGCATCTCTCTGTGATCAGTATTTCACGTCGTTGTCATCTAACATGGAAACATTTGTTGCACCATGGTACAGTTTTCATGCTTGTAAAATGTTACTGATTGCTTTCCTTGTTAAAAGGCCTTGATTCCACGCACAGCAGTGTGAAAGCAAACACTGTCTATATGTACTCAGCTGTTTGAAACTAACAAATCTCAGCTGAACTGGAATGCCAGCTTGCTGCTTTGCATGCTTAAATGTATTCTGTGTTTTCTGTGTTTCATGAGAAGAAATAAGTATATACTAAACAATCTCAATGGAGAATGATGGACAGTTCTTTTAAAATATACCTCTAACTCCATTCATTTGCCAATGCTTTCCTGCTAACATGTATGTCATGAATGTTGCCTTAAGGAAACTAAATTTGTTTAAAGAACTAAATTTTAATTAGCAATGTTATACATACCACTTTCACTAACTGAGCTGTGGGTACATTAAATTTATCATCTGTGCTTCTTCACTGAGCGCTTATGCTCATTTTTCATCTGGGTCTGAGGCAGGAAACAAATGTTAGCAGTTTCTCAACTGAGCACCAAGGTCTCAATGCCCAGTACAGCCGGACCTTACATAACAGACAAACTGTAGTTAACAAGAAAATGTGAACTCCATAGGCCACATTCCTTAAAACCATGGCCTTTCCTTTGTCCAGTGGTAGCTGATGTTATAGACAGAATATGAATTAGGACATAGAACATAGCTCATTAGCAGAGAGAAAAAGATAATCAACCCTATTGTGGTAGTTTGGAACCTAAAGTTGAGAGTTTACTGTATGGTCCATGTTCTTGACATCATTGAAAAACTTTTGTTTAAGCACTTGGGATGGAAGTAACTTCTGAGAAGGTTTGCATGTTCTTTTAACATTTCTCCGATTGAGTGACTATTTTTCTCTTGAGACTGAGAATCTCAGAGTGTTGATTCATCAGCTCTGCTGCAGGTGAGACGAGAGCCTAGCACAACTCTTCCAGCTCCTCCTTTCTGATCTGTCTCTTGGTCTTCAGGCTCCGAGTTTAACTCAAGAATCCATAGAATGTATTTTAGATAAATAGTTTGCAGTAATTGCCTTCTTCCTCTACTTCCCAGTTAATCTAGAGCAACAGCCCTCCCAGCCTTTTGTTGGTAGCATATGTATGCATACGTCAGTCATACATACGTCAGTCATACATACAACCAGTCATAGATTACTGTTCAATGTGTTCCAGTGAAATAGTTCAAATACCTTTTGGAAAGAAACCTCGGGGGTCACAGTGTTCTTTCTGTGGCTCCTCTCAGTGGTAACAGCTTCCCACAAACATGTCCAGCTTTTCCCCTCATGCTGATTTTTTTCTTTGAGAAAATCAAACTTGTCAGCATGTGTGATTTTTTTTCTCTTATAGGATGAGCACTGACAAGATGAATATCTGAACCTTCTAATTGTTCCTCTTCCCAGGCTTCATCACGGGCATCATAGCAGACAGCCCTCTCTGGCCTTTTAAGAAGAATTGTGCAATTACTAAAAACAAAAGATCCATCGTCTATTTTGAAAAAGCAACTGATCTTAGATTATGTGATCTTGGGGTCCCTTAGTCTAAAAAAAGTAAAGATTTTTCTTAAATTGCCCTCCAAATCTGTGATTTGCTCAAAGAAATGTCAGTAGGACCAGGCTTGGTCAAATGTGCCTCTAACCCAGAACTCAAAGCTGCAGCTGAAAGACCTGGCATTCAACACCCACCTGCCTTAACATAACAAGAGTCAAAGGAAGGGAGGGGCTGATGAAATGGCTCAGCAGGTAAGGGTGCTTGCTGCCAGCACTGATGACCTGAGTTTGATCCTAAAACCCACATGGTGGAAGAATAAAATTGAATCCTGTAAGTTGCCCTCTGAGTTACACACACACACACACACACACACACAATATGAATAAATAAATAGGCAGTCTTTTTTGTCAAAAGCAAGGAGGGGGTTCACCTGCAAAGTGTCTCTAAAACACAAGCCAAAACAAATCTCAGTAAACTTGTATAGGCACTGTTTCCACAGCACAAGAACCAAATTGACCTTCAGTTGCTTAGCATAAGATTTCATTAGCATAATTATTTATAAAGATAACTTAGATTCATTATGGACATTTATAGCCTAGAGGCAGAAACACTGGATTTTCTTTACATTTTGTCAAAAAGTAGGTGTAAACGACATCAAAAGGAGCTTTCATCTGGGTGAATACATGGCCCGGAACAAACAGCATCCTTATTATTAATATTTAGTTCAGATTCTGCCATCTGACCTAATCCCGCCTTCCTACGATTGTTTGACTTCCTTTGTCTAACATCAGATTTTGATAATTCCCCCAACATTGGAAACAGCATTTCCATGTTTGCTGCTTAGAGTCAAAACTGACAAACTGACCCAGGTTTACAGTCAGTGCTGGATGTCATCTGGTATTTTTGGCACCATTGCGGAGCTGTGAGTGGTGTTCAATGGCACACTAGTTCCTGAATTTAGGGGTGTTCCCAGAAAAGTACAAAGTGCAACACGGCTCAAGTCAAGTGGTGGGCCTTCTCCCTGAGATCATGTCCAGTGTTCATCTGGAGTGATACAGTAGTGGAGGATTCAGTTCATTACGCTTTCTCTGTGGCTTCAGCAGTTGGGTTACATGGAGGCTTGTGGAGACACTATAGACTTGTAAGGTGTGAATTGTGTTTCACTACATAGTTCTTGCCTTCCTAACCTTTCCCCAGCTCTTAAAGTATACATTCTAACATTGTCACTTGATTCCCCATCATAAGGGACCCTTGCCAATGAGCTCTGTAGATGCCCAGGACACTCTAACAGAGTCCCAGGAGTAAGGCTTTCTCAGACCAGAATAGGGAGTTAAAAAGGGAAAATAATAAAATCAGATCTATAATGTAACTGTACAATTGAAACTCTTGAACAAGGACCCTTGGAATAAAATAACAAGCTGACTCTTAATTGTGACTCAAATCTAACACATTAACTGTGCTCCTGAAGCTCCTGAGCCATGGCATAGACAAGGATGGCCAAGTTAACTGAAATCTTTCTCTTAGTTGGAAGGCAAGCTTTCTATAACATAAAGATAAAGAATTCTGCAGAAAGAAATGTCTTACTAAAATTGTGAAGAGGTGTTCCATAAGGGGAGCACTAATAATATTACCATCTCTCATTATGTTAGCTAAGAGCAGAAAGTAAATACAATTTTGGAAAGGTAAAAGTCACAAACTATTCAACACTATAAAATATAAATATTTGAGATATTTAACTAAATCATACATTTATGACCAACCACATTCAGACATATACACACATGATGCAGAGAAAGGCCAAATACTCAACATTTAACATTTCATTATCTTATATATTATCCTGTAATGTCTTTTTAATATTTTTCCCATTAGAAAACATTGTATGTGTTAATCATGCATACATGTGCATATCAATTATTTTTAAAGTATCTGTGTGGTCCTTTTATGTTGGTAGAGAATTGAGTGGTAAAAATTCTTAATGAAAAATTGTATTATAACCTATTTATTTCCACACATGCTTCAGATGCTTCACCATAAGAGTTGGGGGGAGACTTTTTAAAATAAAAACAATCCCAAGTGTTATTGGTTGGCTATTATTATGCAGTTAGTGTTTTCAAAAACTTTATACTATTTTTAAGCAAAAGGTAACCTTCGTTAAAATATGGATTAAATCCTTTTCTATTAGGTCCTCTTAATGTTACTGGTTAAAAGGTAAAAGAGAAAACACAAAGGAAAGGCAATGTATGGTGTTGTAACCCTGTGAAGTTTAATATACCTTGGCACCTGGTCTTGGGGTGGAATAACAAGCAAGTTAGCATTCCTTTCTTCTCTAATTCGATTTCATTGTAGTCATATTTATAATGCACACTTCTGCACAGAATGCCTTTTCTTTTGCATTCCTGAAGTACCTTTAACAAGAAGCAAGGGAGCCATTGTCTCCC
>LOJH01002320.1:16908-35833 GCA_001685095.1 Ellobius talpinus | reverse complement strand
CACACACACACACACACACACACACACACACACACACACACACAAATAAATGCAATTGTAAAAGCCCAGTGTCCCCACCCTCCACTCATCTTGGGCACTAGCAAGACACACATCTGGATATACCTGTTGAGTGTCTCTGGAGACAGCAGACTAAAGTGAGGAAAATTGCACCATTAGCTGGGCTGAATGGAGGAGCAAAAGGCATCTCTCTTCTCCACTTCTTGGTCCTGACATGTAAACAAACAGCCTCCTACTGCCAGACAGGTCTGTGCCCTTCTCCATTCTTCCCCACCTTGAATGGCTGTACTCCTTGAACTGTGAACCAACACACATATACAGATATACCTTGCAGGGCTGTATCCAAGCTGTGAACCAAAACACACGCGCGCACACACAGGCATGCACACACACCTTGCTCCTCCACTGCCAGCTTCTTGCCAGGAATCCGTCACAGCCCTGAGGAAAGCACATCACACACTACACCCCCACTCCCAGCAACTACTTACTCATCTTTTACATCATTCAGGTCTTTGTTTTTGGAGACAGGGTTTCTCTATAGTTTTGGAGCCTATTTTGGAACTTGCTCTGTAGGCCAGGCTGGCTGGAACTCACAGAGATCCACCTATCTCGGCCTCCCAAGTATTGGGATTAAAGGCATGCACCCTCAGTGCCCGGCTACATCATTCAATTTTTATCCAAAGGTGTTAATTTACCCTTTTTTTGGGGGGGGATTCTCCAAGACTCTTAGGTCATCTATCAAGGGCTTCCAGCAAATTTACTCATTAGTTCCTCAAAATTTATTTTTTCTTCTTTGGAACTCAATTACTTATAAATTCAATCTTTATATATTTTCTGATGGGTAACTTAGTGTTTCTTATCTGTGAATAAGTTACACTGTGGCACCTTCAACATTACAGACCTTTGTCATCTCCAATCTGCTATTGAATTCACCAGATTTTAAAATCCATTCTTGAGCTCCACTATATACGCCTTTGGTAATTTCTTTCTCCCTCTCGTATCTGAAATAGGGTCCAGTCATTCTTTATTCCAGTCTAACCTCAATCTCAAGGAAATTCTGCCCAGCTTGGCCTCATTTCAAATGCTGGGACTACAGGCATGTGTCACCACAACTAATTTACTCCATACTAATGATGTGTCTCTAACTCAGACCCCACTCGAGTCTCATTTGCTGATGATCATGATCTACACATGACTGCTACGACGTCTAAAGCTGAGCCTGATATCTTCTCCTCACCTGGTCGCTTCCCAAGAGAAGCGAGTTCATCCAACTCCTAGTTAGTTGCCTGAGAACTGACTGCTCTCACCCTTACAGTCTCATTATGCAGATTCAAGATGCCAAGAAGTTTTCCAAGTTAACACAGCCCCATTGTGTTCCTTCTTAAATCCCCTTTTCTCTGTAGCCAGCCATATCTCAAAATTGTAAATCTGGCTATATTCAAACAACTCTTTTAATTCAGAACTCCAACACAACACAGGAAGATCTATCCTTTTACCAGTTCAGCCTGGCCTCATAATGTCGCCTCCAGTCTGCATTTTCTCCACACTATATAAAGTTTCTGCAAGCCCTGTATTTTTGAACTACCTGACCTCCCCGCTTGCACTGCTCGACTTTGAACTTCAACACTCTTCCTTGACTTCAAATCTCAGCTGGGTATTTCTTTTTATAGAAGCCTTTTGCCAGTCTCTGCTTTGGTTTAGCAACTCCTCTCTGTACTCATGGCACCTCAGCTTCCATTGCCGCTTTCATTTCCCGAGGATTTGTCTATGTCCCTCACTGTACTGTAACTTGAACATAATTCCATGTTTGCCACTAGATTTCTGGACCAGCAATCTATATTAGCTACAGTTAAGTCCTAATATCAAATTAGTACCTGGCTCATGGTACATTTTAGATAGTTGTACAGACGAAGATAATATGTTCAGAAGGTATGAAGTGATTACTTTCAAGGACTGCTACTGTTGAATGTTAGCTCTTATTTTTTTGCATCAGTGAATCCAAAAGAACACTCATCTACCTAAGCAACACTGAGTATTAGATGCATGTTGCCGCGGGGATGCCACAATAGTAATTCAGTCAATTATTGAAGAGTTACTGTCGTGGAAGATGTCACTGCCCAGTGGGCAGATGCAATGACTTATAAAACTCTGCTACACGACTGGACATCATTGGACATAAATATCCCAGCACTCAAAAGACAGAAGTTAAGAAGCTCGCTAGTCAGTGCCTGGTCTAGGCTACATGATAAATCCAGGACCAAAATAATTTAGGCTAATCTAGAAGCATGAACGAAGATATCAGAATATAAGTAACAAGCACCTGTATTTCAGCAGCTCACAGGCTGAGGTGGAGTCTGGGCCCCGTCTGTGTTAAGTGATCTAGGGAGGGAGGTAAAAGAAGAGATAACAAACGCATCAGACTTAATTGATAGAAATAGTCTGTACTTCCAGTATTGTTTTCCATAAGTCATGAAGAAACCTGACAAGGTTGGGATTAAGCAAACAAAACCAAAAAAGAACTAGAACAAGCAAAATTTAGAAAAAAGTGACCTAGGGTTACTTAAAACAAAACAAAAAACAAACAAAAAAACTTACAATGGTACAAGGGTGAATGTGAACCCAGCAAATACTTTTGTAGTTAACCAGGCCTTACAAATAAGAACCATGAAAGGTGAATTCCAGCTAATATTCACTTAGAATTGGATTTTTCAAAATGATACTATGGACACAAGTGTGTTTAAAGGAATCGACGAAAATAGCCTATATTCTGGGCTGAGGATGTAGTTATTAGTTGTGTGCTTCCCTAGCATGAATTAAGTGCTGAGTTTGGTCCCTAGCACCAAAACAAAAAGCAAAACTAGGCACTTCCCATCTACCCTCCTCCCACCCACTCCTCCTCCATCTCCATTCAGAAAGGGGGAGCCTCCGATGAGTTTGAAAAAAAAAAGGATGGCAGGACCAAGCTCCTCCCTGGCATCATGGCTGGGCAAGGTAATCGACCATTGGGGCCAGGTTCCCAGAAGCCAGCTAAGCTGCAGGGACAGGTTCTGATCTTACTGCTAGGAGCCTTACAAAGAGACCAAGCTACACAACTGCCACATACATGCAGAGGACCTAGGTTGGTTCCATGCAGGCTCCCAAACTGTTGGTTCAGAATCCATGAGCTCCCACAAGTTCAGGACAGCTGTCTTTGTGGCTTCCCCTTGAAATAACCCCAACTCATAAAGTCATTCCTCCCTTTCTTCAGTAAGATTCCAGGAGCCCAGAGCCTGGCTGTGGATCTGCTTCCATCAGTTACTGGATAGAGTACTTCTGATGACAATTAGGGAAGTCACCAATCTGATTACAATAGATGGCCAGTTCAGGCACCCTCTTCACTATTGCTAGGAGTCTTAGCTGGGGTCATCCTTGTGGACTCCTGGGGTTTTCCCTGGTGCTGGTTTCTCCCTAACCCCAAAATGCACCATTTAGACATCTTTCATTACTCTCCCCCTCCGTGCTGCCTCCAACTGGCTCCCTCAAGATCCCATCCCTTCATCTCTCCCTCTGTGCCCCCAGTTTGCCCAGATCTCTTGTATTTCCCCTTCCCATCCATGCATCCCTCTTTACGCCTTCCTTATTATCTAGCCTTCCTGGGGCTGTGGACTGCAGGTTGGTTATCCAGTACTTTACTTCTCATATCTATTCATTTATGAGTACATAGGATATTTGTCTTTCTGGGTCTGGGTTACCTCACGCAGGATGGTTTTTCCTAGTTCCATCCATTTGCCTGCAATTTTCATGAGGTCATTGTTTTCTACAGCTGAATAGTATACCATAATGTAAATATACCACATTTTCTCTATTCTTCAGTTGAGGGACATCTAAGTTGTTTCCAAGTTCTGGCTATTATGAATAATGCTGCTATAAACATAGTTGAGCAAGTATGACTGGCATGGTATGATTGAGCATCCTTAGTGTATATGCCCAAGATTGGCAGAGCTGGATCTTGAGGTAGGTTGATTCCCAATTGTCTGAGAAACTGCCATATTGATTTCCAAAGTGGCTATGCAAGTTTGCACTCCCACCAGCAGTAGAGTGTTCCCCTTACCCACATCCTCTCCAGCGTAAGCTGTCATTAGTGGTTTTATCTTAACCATTCCGACAGGTATAAGATGGTATCTGAGTAGTTTTGATTTGCAGTTCCCTGATGACTAATGATGTTGAGAAATTGCTTAAATGGCTTTCAGTCATATGAGATTCCTCTGTTGAGAATTCTGTGTAGATCTGTACTCCATTTTTAAATCGGGTTACCTATAATTGTGATGTCTAGTTTCTTGAGGTTTTATATATTTTGGAGATCAGCCCTCTGTCATATGTGGGGTTGGTGAAGATATCTTCTCATTTTGCAGGCTGCCTTTTTGTCTTATTGACTATGTCCTTTGCCTTACGGAAGCTTTTCAATTTCAGCAGGTCCTTTTTATTGTTGATCTCAGTGTCTGTGCTACTGGTGCTTAGAGCGAGCATTTTTTTCACCCAGCTCTCCTTACATCAAATTCCCACTAAATCATGCAACTCCCCAAGGAAGCAGGTTACTATTATAGCCCCAAACATTCCCTACTTTAAGATTAGCAAGGGCAGCTGATGTACATCTATAGGGCCAGCACTAAGAATGTGAAGACACTGGCTGGAATTTTCAAGAGTCTGACTGCCCACATGCAGCATAAAGAAAAAACTACTACTGCATGGCCTATATCCTCCCATCCATGCTGTCTTTCCTCTTCTGGCTGCTCTTTACATCTGCTTTGGGTTTTCTAACTTGGAAGCTGGACTCATTATATGCATCACAGCAGTGCTGCTGGGTGGACTTCTAACAGTGTCACAGCCTTGTGCTGTACGTTTCCATGAGAACTGGATATTAATTATGCAGTCAACACAAGATTTTTCTCTCCAGCATCTTAAGATTTATCAACTCTGAATTATTCAACCTAACACTAGCCACAGAAACACAGGAGAATTAAGTGAATGGTTGTATACCAATGGTTTCATAAAGGGTTTCTAGCATAAAGTCAAAATTACAGAAAAGACCGAGAGGTATGATTTTACAAAGACACAAGACATCTACGAAGACCAGAAACAGAAAATACTCATAAAACACAAATCCATGTGACTTTACGAAATGTTAGCATACAAAAAGGCTCAAAGTCTGTGCAACAAGGCTTGAGTCCAGGTCCTTACACACACTACACAATTGCTGTGCCACTGAGCTACATCCTCAGGCTTATAAACCAAACTGCAAAAGGGTCATACTAAAAAACCGGGCAAAATCCCAGGAGAAGTAATCTGCAAAACAAGAAAGGGTGGCCAATCTCACATTATAATTCACAAAATATAAAGTATTAGATAACACAAATATCAGTTAACACCATCAAACCATCAATTTGACAAGTATTTACACTCAAAAATGATAAGGCATAGGATTCCAAAAGCATCCAGTCTTGTTATTCCAGCAACTAAGACTATCTAGACAGCTGACCAAACATGAGAGAACTGGTAGCCTTCCAGGAATGAGCTGGGCTTGAAACTGGCTGAGACCTGAACATGCTAGTGGGCTCATCCAAGCCTTCTAATATTTCTTTCCTATCTAGAAAGACTATTTGAAAAAATACAAACACTGGAGGGTGGTTCAGTGTTGGAGGGATTGCTGAGAAGGCACAAAACCCTGGGTTCAATTCCAAGCATTGTAGTCAAAGACTACATTTTGTTATGTATGTTGGAAAGACTTGACAACATTTTAAAAAATAACTGGACGGGTGTATGTCAATATCCAAAATGCAATTTATACAGGTGTAAACTTGCCAAGATTGAATTACAAAAGCCATACTTAGCATCACGTGCTTACTCGAGCTGCTCCCAATGTTTTATCTGTGTACCCTGTAATCCTCCTGAGATAACTTTATGGACGGCCGGGAGCCATCCCCGATGGTGCTGGACAGGTCCCAGCAGAGGTAGTGAGCTAGGCCACTGTTGGCTGTGCACCAACAGTGACAACCACAAACATTTTAAATTGTGGAAATCTTGTAAAGATTCCAATTAGTCCTTTAAAACCTTTCTGGAGGCTTGGGGAGGAACAGTCTTATGTGGCCAACCTCCACAGTGCTAGAATTATGGGTGTATACCACCACACCTGGTATTTTACAACTTCCACAGATCTCAAAAGAGAACAGGATAAAAACTAGGATTTTTATTTTGCTTTTTAAAGCAACAGACTCAATGAAGCTACTAGATTCCATCAAACAAACATTCCAATCCAGACACATGGTGAAACTAAGCCAAGAAAAGGCCATTTCTGTAGGAAGCAGGTATGGGAGAGCCTCTGACTGTGTCACCAGAGACACCGAACTATCCTTCACTATTAGCAGAAACACTTAATTAACCTCTAGCCTACATATTCTCTAACTGCATATGCGGTACAGGAATATGTGCTATGACTGGTACAACAGAGGTGCTGCTTTCAATTTTCCAGGCACTATTGTTATATGAAGACACAACTGAAGAGGCCATCTCAAATGGTATGCAAAGTCATGTCTTTATTTTTTTAGCAATATTTCACAATGAACAAGAAATTAGACTTATCTGTAGAGCATTTGCCTAGCATGTGCAAGATCAAAGTTTCAATCTTCAGAATCTCCAAAGGAATGACACAATTATCAAAATCAGTGTTTTAAATACCTAAAACCAATTCCCGCACTCAGACTGGGCTTTAAAAACCTTAGCATGAGCATTTTCCATACATAGCCCACAGCCAGACAGCCCCTTCCCACTGTCCTTTGAGTATACTTTTACCCTTCAAATAGAGTTAAGTTTTTTAATCAGTTACTGCTATTTTATCCATTATTCCATAGCGTTCCTCATTAAAAACAAACTTTTCTAGGAAGCAAATTCTATGCATAACTATACTAAATGCATATTCATTTCTGTAAGAAATCAGAATCCAAACTTTTGGACTTGTTCCCCAATGCTTTCCAAAGCAAAAAAGCTAACTTGGTTTTGAAGACAAGGAGTGAACTCTAGTTGTGAACAAGCAGACTGTACTTTCTTTTTACTAACACAAAATTCATTCTCCAAGCTGAGGTGGATGAGGCAGAGATGCAGAATACTGACAAACTACAAAACAGACTTCAGGCCATTCTTTCAGAAACAGCAGGAGTCACAGGTGGGGGGGAATGACAGAAAGAGTAAGGTGTAAAATAAGACAAGAGCTTCCACAAGTCTCTCAGTCAGAGCACACGGAATGGCCTTGTGGCTTAATTTAAAAGCTGGGATTTTCCACGTTGTTTATGAAAGAATTGAGATCTAAAAAATTTCTCAGATGGAAATACAAAAACAAATTTAAAAAGCTGGCGAGTTGCAAAATAAAATTATCTGTTTTATGGAAAGTTTCTTATCAGACAAAATCAGGAATTTTCGCCCAAGCATATGTATCTTAAAAAGTGTTCTTCCAAAAGGCCATCCGCTCCTGGATCCTGACACCATGCACAAGATGGGATAGCCTTTCTGATAAACAGAAAGGCGTCCAAGTTAAAATAAAGGCAGAACCATGAAAGGCATGCACAGACAGAGATAATGAAAGACAGCATGCTGAAGACTATGAAGACAATAAAAACTGCATGTGAGAGAGGGTAACAGTCTGTGGTCACCATATACCGTGTACACTGCACAACTGTAAAAATTCTACACATGCCATTTAGAACATATAAGAACATCTAAGCCTTTAAAAACCTGGCTCTACTCACCACATTCTAGGAACACTGACTATCATTAGTTTACGTTTGCTGCCTCAAGCCACTGACTCAATAGTCATAGTCACAAGGCTCCTTGAGTATTTGTTTAGACTGTAACTTACATAACAAGTGATCAAGATTTTGAAGAACATCCCAATTTAAAATTTGATCAAATGGCAATGTTTATCAGCAAATAAAATGTTCTGCTTGGGATTCTTTCTTCCTTTTTACAAAATTCTGAATTATAACATTTTGTTTTCATTGCTGGACAATGAAACTAGAGACAGAAAATATGGATAGGACACCAGGTGTACCATGTTGGCAGAAGTCTTCATTGGAAAAAAAGCAACATCAAGTCCTATGTCTAAAGAAAAGGTGTCAGAGACCTATTCAAGGTATACCTTTTTAAAGGCTTAGTGAAGCATTGGAATGTGTAACCAATAACACTCAGGTGCGGGTGTTCTTCAGGATCCCTTCAAGTACACGCTCCATCCATGGGATTCAAGGTCAAGTCTTGAGAACCACTATGCCCGATCACATATCAGGAGAAAGTACAGCGCCTGTATAGCCTTATCCCAGAAAAGACCATCATCTTCTTTAAATCTTTCATAGCACTTGGACATTTCCAAGTTACAGTGTCCTTTCAAGAAAGTTAAACTAGTATCCAGACTCTTACAAAATAAATCACTAGTAATATCAAACTAAAGGTTTTTGAAGCCTGCATGTAATCATCAAAGGGGTGATAAAACTAGTGAATGAGTTGTAGGATCACACATCAAGGCCGAGCTGTAGTGGTCTAACTGGGGCTAAGGACATCTACTCGCATGTCTTTCAAACTGCATTTCATGACATCAGACTGCTAGTCAAATAAGCCTGTTGCTACAAAGCAGGTTCCTGTTCTTTTCTTCAGAGATAGCTGTGAAACACCAGTAACCTCCAAGGTACACCCTAGTCACTCCTTCATTTGTTCAAATACAACCACATGAAAAGCAAATTAATGATACTGCTTTAGAATAGACAAAGTTCAACTGGCTTGAGGATAAATTCAATACAATAAGCTAATTTATACAATTTTAAAATTTCCTTTAAAAATTTTAAAACCATAAGGGTAAAAGACTACATAAATAAAGGAAAGCTGCCCCACACAAAGAATCACTGTCAACTTGAGGTATAAGGCTGTCCCATCATTTACTCCACCACTCTAAAGGTTAGTAAGACTCTGGGGTGGGGGGAGGCGATGAACACTTTTAATCCCAGCACTTGGGAGGCAGAGGTAGCTCTTTCTGAGTTCCAAGGACAGTCAGGACCATGTAGAGACCCTGTCAGAAAAGAAGAAAGAAAACAAAAACAAACAAACAAAACAGACTCTACAGAGCAAATGGTACTTAGTTTATCAAAGTATAAAAAATTTCATGTTAAATGATTTAAACACTTTGAGAAATACAGGAAGTAACTTAAATTTCAAAATAAAGAGAATCTAGCCACACTAAATAAGAAAGCACAATTTAATCCAACAGTACCTTCTCCCAAGAATAAGAGCTGTAACTAGCTTACCTGTTCTGTCTTGTAGATTCCATTACATGAGCTGAGAAGGAAACTACTCAGTGAGCACCTGATGTATGAAAGGCTGTTAAAAAATTCCACACCCACAGTATCACTGCTATTTAGTTAAAATAGTTAATAATATTAAAAAGTTTAAGATTTCAACTGGAATTTCACTTTTTCCCAAACAACTCCTTGAAGTTCAGATGGGGCAAGGTCTCATCACAGGTAAATAAATATACCAGAAACACACATTAAAGTGCCGTGTTCTCAAAATGTTATCTGTGGCCCTGAGAAGAGTTGCCCCAGGACTCACTGCTTTTCCTCTAGTTCTAAGATGGTGTGCGCCTTTCTCACCGCCTGGATTTCACACGCACAGTGCAGCTTCCAGTACTTTTCTGCTGTGAGACGGAGAGTCTGAATATAAACAGCATGAGGATCTCAGGCTCTACTAAGCCTGACACTGAAAAGGTGGCAAAACAAACAGTGTTTGTTTTCATTTTGGAAAAGTTATTTTACACCAAATATCTAGGTTCACAAGCAACAGGACTATTACAACTATATTTAAAAGTTACGTTTTATCTCAAATAAATACAGAAATTCCTCTGTACTGATTTGCAATATAACTCATGAAAACTTCAGGTTCCATAAACAAAAGCTCTTTGGGGGATCTTAACAGTTATAAAAACTATAAACATAAAACATGTTTCAGAAATGCTCCCAACTTTGCAACTGGCAAGAACGACTACTAACAAAGCACCTCCCAGATAAGGGGTGTCCTATTTAGGAAACAAATTATTTTATGGAAGAAAATGACAACCTGTCCTCTACTTTCAAAAGAACCTAAAATAAAACATTCCCTGTGTCATAAAAACGTTTTTAAACTTAACAGTTTTTGCCACCCTAAAAGACAAATTCATTTCTGATCAAAGACAGAACAGGAAACATGTTTCAAGCAGAAGGATGAAGATCCTTGGCCCCATCACTCTGAGCACTATCCTTCACATGCTCAAGACAGTAACTAAACTAGAAGCAAAACAAAGTTAAATCTAAAAGATTTTTAAGAGAAAGATCATGAGAGAGCCCACTTTAACACTGGAGCTATTCTGAATCTAAGTTTTTATATTTTGTTTATGAGCACTCACTAAAAGTCAGTAACACAGGTTTAATTACAAATCTCAAGATTTACTAGAAAAAAATAGTCTTTAAAACTATTTTGATAACAACTGTTTAATTTACTTAATAGATGGGAAGCCTGATGGGCTATCTGGGTAATGGCCTACAATTATATAGTCTAACTTTTGTACATATTAATTGATTTGAATCTAATACAATCTCAAACAGTTAAAAGACATTCAAATTCTCCTTCCATGAAAATAGATGAAGACCCCAAAATGTACAAAGAACTCAAGACTATGCCCAAAGTGTAGCTGAGCCTGAGCAGTGGTAACCGGAGTCTCAGGGGCAGGGTGCTCAGAAAGGGCTGAGACTCGGGCATGTCATTTGTCAAGTACATATAAATCACACCTTCTGGTAAGGAGAGCAGCAGACTGCAGCCCAAGTAAACCCCAGACTTAAGCATGACAGTAACAGCCACCACTGCAAATGCATCCAATATGAATAAAATGTCTGAGCAGACTGATGCTTACATCACCTAAAACTTTGCTACAGGCATCACATACTGTGTATGCAGTTTTAGCTTTTTGGATGGCACAGTCATTACCAGATGTACTAATATCGCTGTCCTCTGGACTGGGCTGGCTGTCCCTACAGCCTTTGGCAGTGCATGCTCGCCATCATCGCTTTGGACATCTTCCTTTCATCAACACAAATATGCTATGGGCCAGTACATCAAATTATTAAACTCACATTCAAAGAAACATGTATGTTCTACATACAGAATCATGACTTAGGGGTGTTTTCAAAGTATTTTTTTAATGATTTCAGTTCTCTTAGTTGTGTTTCGTTTTGATGAGAGGGCCAGATTATCTTGGGATGAACGAAGCATTACTACATATAAATAATTAAACAAGTTCATTTGAATATTAACAAAAAGATAAACTAAACTTAGTATTGCTACCTTTTTACACAAAGTATTTCGTCACTTTAAGGGAACATTGGGTTCCTGTTGCTTTACCCCAAAACAAACAAATGTTCTATAGATAGTTATCAGTCTGTCTAGAAAATGGGGGAAGAGGGAGAGGAACTCAGGTGCCATCATGTCACAGTCAATGCATGTCTGCTTCCAATACATTCAACGACAATTAAAATGGAGAACAGAAAAAAATAGTTAAAATAGGCCTTTTGCAGTCTGAGAATTCAAGATCTTTAAAAAATATTTGTAAATACACATACATGCAAATTCTCCATATTTACAAATTTCACAAAATTAATAAGTTGCAGAGAAATCAGAAGTAGCATGGTGAATCTGACAAGCTACATTTAAATGCTTTTCTACTGTCACAGTCCTGAATATAGCAGTCCTAGTAGTTTTAATAAATTTTCTAAATGGCCTTTTAAAAAAAGTTAGTCACTAGAAGTCTTTAAGAATTCAAGATGTTCTCAACTCACTACTCATTATTTAAGGCCACTTTGGTAAAGGCATTGCAGCAAGAACACAAAAACAATAGCATATTTTCTAATATTTATTTTGTTCACCTGCAAACTGTAGCAAAACATGATCAGCTTTATTCTGCAGACAGGTGTCCTCCACATCTTTAAAGAATTTAGCCGTGTATAAATAGAAGAGCTCTTCAGAAGGAAAAATTCAAGAATGAATAAAACCTTCCAATTTTGACTTTGAACTTTCCAGAAGCGATGCTTCAAACGATTTTAGTCAGTCATTCCAAGATATATGACAGCACCTTAAAAGTGGCTGATCTATTTCCTCAGTAACATTTCTCACATAACAATGTGTTAAAGTTACAAATACTGATATGCACAAATAGCTAATTTCTAAGAAAAGTATGTACAGTACTGCAGCATAATGAATGTGGGATCTGCAATAACTTAATATTAGCCAATTTTTAACATACATGATGCCGCTACCTTTTCCTGCCAATTCACAAGTGAAAAGTTGTTGCTGAGCCCTCTGTTTTGCACATATTACCTGGTGTTTAATACACAATGCAGGCTTTTGAAAGACTTCTCTCGTGTTTAAAGCTAAGATCAGTGAAACAAGACAACAGGGCAAGAGGCAGAGAGATGTAAATATGATCACATAAAAGTTCATTCCAGTACAGTGTCTATATAAGGCTATAAGAAAGGATTGGTTGATGAGCTTCCTGTTGGAAATTGTCCTGTTGGTGCACCAGTCTATTGGAAAAAACACACAGACAAAATAAATAGAAATCATGTTTGTAGGAGATGAAAGCACTAAACTGTACTTAAATTTATAACTTCATTCAAACTTTTATTAAGAATTTTTTATTGACTTCACTTATTCATCATTGTTGCTGCCAACAAAGCATAAAATCACCTATCACTTGTTACAGATAGCCCGTCCTTTCATAAGGGCTTACTTCACATATGCAGAGCTTCAACAGCGCCTAAAAGGGACCCGGCGCCTAAAAGGAGTACTTCTAAGTTCAAATTTAAAAAACATCTTGTTCTTAAGACTCCTTTCCCTTAAATCCAATAGATTCTCCAAGTGCAATTCTGACTAAAGTGCATTTCACATTATAAAATAGCTAATCTGCTGTCCATAACTTCTTACAGACATTCCAAGGGCCATACATAATCTATAACACGATATTAACAGAACACTAAGTTGTATGCAGGAATAGTCATGTTCTGTTTTCTCTAGTTTAAAAATAAAATATAACTTATTTTTAAGGTGTTTTAAAGCTGAAATTCACTCACCATAAAAGGATTACTAGACACTCCAGCAGCTGCAACTTGACCAAAAGGGGTTACCACAGGTTTTGTCTGTCCGAATGTTGCGAAACCTGCACCTTATTTAAAAAGCAAAGAAAAAAAAAACACAAAACACAAAACCCATCAGTTATAAGCTACACTGCCACCAAGAGACAGTCCTCATTTTATATAAATTCTTCCCAGATGGCAAACTGAAATGCAAAATTAGGTCTCATGTCTTTTTGGACACCAAAGACAAGCATTCTATGGCATGTATCAAGAGCCTCAGAGCTCTGAAAACAATCTAACTCAGCCCAGAGTAGGTCACTGACCTTCAAGGAGTTAGCTGATTGATGAGTGTGTAACTATTTGAGAGGGGTCATGTACACAAGTCAACACAACACCACAGTATAGCTTATGAAACAAGTTATCATTTATGACTATTCTAAGCACTGTATTTCCTAACTACTATACAATGTCTGAGATCCGAGGACATTCTTGAAATGTATGGATTTCAAACTTCAGCAAGAAACTAGATAAGAAAGGCTGATACTCTCCTAGCCTGTTACAAAAAGGGCACCACTGTCACCTACTTAAGAGTGTTCATCTACAGCATATACCTACACCAAAAAGGCACAGCAGCAACCATTCTTCACAAAAAGATAATCTCCATTTCAATCAAGAAATACATGAGAACACAAGATGGACTTATAAAGACATAGGTGATTCCGAGAAGAGCTTTGCAGTCAGTGATGTTTCCTGACATATGGTCAAGGAAATTTACAAAACCACGATAAAACCTTCACACGTATGGCCTGAACTCCGAAAGGCTCTCTTCTGTAGTTAACACTCAGTGCATTAAGACTACGGCAATCGTAAGATAGTCTCGAGCACTTAACATCACACTATGTAAAGGGCACCGACATCCTGCAGACAGCCAATCGTTCACGCTTACCGTTGGGCTGCTGAGGGAAAGCTGCTTGGGCTGGGAAGGCGGGCTGCTGGAAACTACCACTAAAGCTGGTGGGAAGACTGTACTGGGCAGGAGTGCCAAATCCTGCCGGCATACTCATGGATGCGGTGCCAAAGGTAGCCGCTGGCAAAAGAAAAGAAGGGCAGGTCAGAGACACACAGCAGTTAACAGCATGGAACACGCAACACTTACCTTGAAAACACTAAGACACATATTGTGGGCATCTGAAAGCCCCAAATCCTGACACAGTAAGTATAGAATAACTGTCTACTGCAACTGTAACATGACCTAGGAATTTCTGTTCTGAAACGCAGTGACCAGGAAGAAACTACAAGCGCTGTCATTTGAAATCCACCCCCACCCAAAAAAAACTTCCCTAAGCAATTACCTAAAGCCAAACAATAGCCTGCCTTCAGAAGTCAGTCATACTGTGATGTGTATAGGAGTATACATCCTGGGTTTGAGGCTGTTCTCCTATGTCTAATTTAAAAAAAACAACCAAACTTTAATTACTAAGGTTCATGATTCTGTAGAAAAAAATTTAAGACCTCTTCAAAAGAGTTCATTAAAAATAGACAATTTATAGGACAACTAGGGTAAAAGGAAGGGCATTCAAAACTAGTTTTATAACTACAGGCAAAGACAAAGAAAGAAATTCTATTTAAAACATTGATGTTATTATACTAATTATATATGTGTGCCTATATGCAGTCTTATATATGTACACATACACATACATATAAACATAAACTTCTACATTCCCATTTCAAACTCTGGAAGTGACTGGAGGATATCTGGGATTACTGAGCTGCAGAAGTTGGTGTAAATGTATGAAGATTGGAAAAGAAGTGCAAAGGGCATTTTTAGAAGAGATGGAAGACTATCAGGTACATGGTCCCGTGTCCACGTTACTAGCTCCTCCTTGGCTTGCTGTGCTGGTGGGTAGAGTATGAGCTGGAATCTATGTGGAAATCACCAATGTTTATGTGGCATGCCTACATCATGCCCTATTTACATAAGCAAGGACATTTATGAACAAGCTCTGACTTTAAAGATGTGCAACAGCATGACACTATGTGAGTAACTGGCAGGAAATACATAAAACAGCATCTTCCCATGAGCAGATGATATGCTCGTTACAGGGAGGGACTTAGTGAAATACGTGACAGCAATGTGCTTTAACTGTACAATACTGCTTAAGGATACAATGAAATACTGTAAAAGTCTATTAATTTATTGAATTTCCTGATTTCAAAGGTGACTGATTCAAGGTGAAGAAATTAAATACTAAAAGCACTCGGCAAGATGTTCTTACCAAAAAAACAAACACACTGAAAAGTTTGTTACTCACAGCAATCCTAATGTTTGACAATGTGAATTTGCTCAATGAATCTAATTAGACTATAGACAGTTTCTTTTCTTTTCTTTTTAATTTCTTTACTACTTGGCAGGGAGGGAGGAAAAGAAAAGAAAGGGAGAAGAACAGGCTATTGGGAAGCAAGTGAACGAAAGAAAGCCTGAACACACTGCGGGGAGACAAGAGGTTTCACTGCAGACAGAATGCACTGATGCAACTGAGAAGTCACTGCTGAAAGCACTCAAAGCAAAGCTTGGACAGTTAGGCAAAACCAACTCCAGGAGAAAAAGCAGGAAAATGATTTGGTACATCAAAAGGTATCACTTAAAGTACTAAGAATTTAAACATAATTAAAATAATCAAAATAGCTATTAACATTCTAGTGTGACCATGGAGGTAAGCAATAATGCTTTTCAGTATTAAAATATAAATCATTACATAGGATTTTCATGTTACTTTTAATACAACATGACCTTGATGCCACACATCCATGCCCACTCCATATTAAAACATGGAAATAACTTAATTTCACATGCAAGGATCCAAAACACTAGCAGAAGCTTCCACAAGCAGCTAGACAAATTGCCACAGAAATCTAGTTGTGGCCACCTACCAAAATGAGCGTGAGGGAACACTTGAGAATGCATTGCTCCAGAAAGGCCTTATGGGAAGCCATAAAGAGACCAAGGTCAATTAAGTTATGTACAGTTACTGTTAAAGTAAAAGTTAACTGGTTTCATTAAAAGAGCTCTAGAGTTAGAACACAGTGTTGCCCACTGGGTGTCACAAGAATATACAACAGAAACTCACCCACAAAAAGAGACCTCTCATTCAATTATATTCATAATACTGTAATATGTCATTTTTAACAGTTTAGAACAATAAATACCAAGTGAAGAAAAACTGATGAAATATATTCTTAAAAATAATCCTTCACAGCTGAGTACAGCAGTCTACAGTTTTAATTCCAGCATGGGGAGGGGATTATCTCTGAATTTGAGGCCAGCCTTATCCTACATAATGAATTCCAGACCTACCAGGCCTCCACAGTGAGACTGTCTCAAAACAAAAGTAATTTTAGCTCTGTTTTTTATCATGTGAAGATATAACTATAACCTTAAAAATGGTACAGTGAGAGCCAGGTTATGAGGGCATACACTTGAATCCTTACAACAGTTTAGAGGTGGAAGCAGGAAAATGAGTAGCTCAAAGGACAGCCTCAGCTACAAAGTAAGTTCAGGGCCAGCTTGAGCTACACGAAACCTTATTTAAACACACACACACACACACACACACACACACACACACAGCATCATGAGACACATCCAAAAACCTTTTCTTTACCAACTGAAAATTCAAGTCTTGGACAGAGTAACACAAGAATGTTTTCCTTACAAATCAAGATATTATCTAGAAGTACCTAAAAATAACTTAAATGAGTTAAGAATTATGAGGAGAAAAATCATTAAACATACAAAATGGGAAAGTGAGTCTAGCACCTTTGGTCTACTTAAAGGATCATGATTGACTGATTGGTGAAACACATGCTGTGTACAACTCACCTGGTATGCAGGAGGGCAGAACTACATGTATATGTGTAAGTAACACAAGACAGACTCAGCTTACTCAATTCCAAAGCTCTGTTCTGGCATTGTTTAATAGTGTGGATTAGGGTTATTTCTAAAATATATTTCTATGTATTCCAGACTGGAACAGTTTTTAGAGTACCCAAATCTGAGGCACAGGGTAACAGAAGAGAATAACTCTTGAGTTTTGATTCTGCCACTTTCTTCCCCATTATGTGCGAACTAACATAAACATCGGTATACTTGTCTGCAAAGGGGACAATGGAAGGATAGACAATAGGACCCACGTGCTTCACAAGGCTGCTATCAGAGTAAAGCAGAGCAGTGAATTAATACATGGAAAGCAAGAAAAATTTTTTCTTGCCAATTTAAATATGTTATTTTGGGGGCTGCAGGTATGGTACAACTGATAAAGTTCCTACAAACATGAAGTCCCAAATTCAATCCTAGAATCCATGATAAAATCCATGTGGATATTATCAGATATTACAGGCCTGTAATCCCAGACCAGGAAGCAGAAACACAAGAATCCCTATGGCTTGTAGGTTAGAGAGTTAGCCTAATCGGTGAACTCCAGGCCATTGGGAGACTCTGTCTCCAAGGACATAGATGGCATTCTTCCAGTGTTGTCCTCTCGCTTTTTGAACATACTCGTGTGTGTATGGATGTGTACACACACATGTACACACGCACACACATGTGAGCGTGTGTGCACACACACCTTTAAAGTAAAAAAAAGGCTGAAAAGCGTTCTGTGATAAAGTTTAGACAACGCATTTAACTCTCTTCTTAGAAATCTAAAGGCTTCAACTAGTCTTGCCTCAGTAATGCCTGCTAAACTCTGCTTTCTCCGCATTTCTCCTATGCACTTATTACTAAGGCACGGGACTCTTTCCCATTGAATACTGTTTTTAAAACTTCTCAAGACCTGCAATATGGTTCAGCAGATAAAAGTGTTTACTGCATAAGCCTGAAGCTTGAGTTTAATCCCTAGGCCCCACAATGAAAGAACTGATCCCCAAAGCTGTTTTCTGACCTCCAGACAAGTGCTATAGGACAGGCACAGTGCCCCACCCCCACCTCTACTCCAATTTCTCTCTAAAAAAACTATCTTAAAACTTCTCAGTCAAAGGTAACAGTTAACCAGTATTAACCACCACCATACTTTAGTCTGAAACAGAGTTGGCAGTGTAGGTTGGTTCTTCAAGAGCATAGAACTGTCACACACTGTTCTTCCAAAGCTATCTCAGAAGAGTATTTCACAGGGCTAACACAGTTGAAAGAAAAGAAAGAGCCCTCAAGGAGTCCAAGTGATGCAAAGGCCTGGGAATTCCTAAGGACAGTGTAGCTCCAGAGCACTGCAGATACTGACTCAACTGAGTAATGACCTAAGGAGGACAGGCCATGTAATATATTCGAAAGACCTCATAATTCAAACATTACTTTGAAATAGCCAGAAATGGTGGTACATGCCTTTAATCCCAGAATTCAGAAGGCAAAGGCAGGCAGAGTTCTTTGAGTTCAAGGCCAGTCTGGTCTACACACCAACTTCTAGGATAGTCAGGGATCCACAGTAAAAACTTATCTTAAAAAAAAGGCAAGAAAACAAAACAAAAAAACAAAAATTATTCTGAAATAAAAATTTGTAGATAGTATTTTCTTTCTGATAAACTTCAAAATTAATATTGCTTATATTCCTTGTAGATTTTGCATATAATCTTACCGTTTAAAATACTTTCATATTCAAAGGCAGTAGGGGGTTCCCCTAACTCTGAAGTACGCGCGCGCGCGCACACACACACACACACACACACACACACACACACACACA
>LOJH01002320.1:0-10491 GCA_001685095.1 Ellobius talpinus | reverse complement strand
ATGCTCACAGTAAAACTAAGTCCTACTATGCAGTTCAAAGTATAAAAATTAAAGTTTATGACAATAATTTTTTGCATCATAAAGCACAATTCACCTAACAGTCAATAGCAAAATGCCTGCTAAATCTTAAAGTATGTTCTCAGTCCTAGAGACTTTTCTAAGCACTCATCAAAGACCACAGCAGTGCCTTTCATTCTTTGCTTTGAATACTACAGAGATATTAGTTCTTTTTTCATAAACTGTCAAAATAGCATCAGACATACTAAGGGAAGGCACAATGCACAGATATTCTTTTAAACACAACAGGTCGTTACCAAAATGCAAAAGACCTACCATCGTGAGTTCTTTCACATTCTAAAACAAAACAAACTGATCTTCTTCAAGAATTAGACTCTGGCTGTTTCAAAGAAAACTGGGCATAATGACATATGCCTATAATCTGACTTGCTCAGGAGTCTGAGGCAGGAGGATTGCCAGTTCAATGTCAACCTGGTCAGCACAGCAAGTCTCCATTTTAAAATTAAGTTTTAAAGAAAAATCAGCTAAAACTAGCATAGATATGTTACAAGACAATGATCTATTATGAATAGCTAGCAAACAAAATATTAAATTTTTAATTTTTATGAAAAATTTTAATTCAAATTATTAGATCAACTTTCATAAAAAAAAACTACCTTTAACTCTGAGTTTAATAAGAGAGGGTAAAACAATTTTATGAAGGCTTATCATTAAAAATGATAATTTCATAACTGAAAAAACATGAAACAACACAAAAAGGATATAAATTAATAAGATGCCTACTGGACAACAGAACTTACTGTGGGCAGCCTGGAGAGGAAAAGCTGAAGTAAAGTCACCAAAACTGCAGCTAGATGAAAGTACTCTAAATGCTGGACAGTCAGAAATTATGTAAATGATGAAAGTTAAAGGGGAAAGGGAAGAAAATTGAAAGAAAAGACTTTAAAACAACACATACACAGAGTTAAAACTTGAAAGAAAAATAGTCAGCCAAAAAGCTAAATAAGGGTTCAATGAATTTCTGAAAACCGTACACTTTATGGAAGAATTTTCCTGAAAACCAATTTCTGCACAAAACTATTTCCATATTTAATTAAAGTGATCATTAATAATTTATACCTGAATAAATAACATTTAAATGTTTTTAAGTTTGCTCCCCTATAAAATAACTTATTTTTATTATGAAAGCTATCAACTAGCTTCCTTATCACAAGACACAGTATCAGCCTTTATCACTGTTTCACATATTTAAAAAGTTCTGTTGCTTTACAACCTCACTGGATGGAAAGAACCATGTGCAGGAAGAGGAGGGTGGGTACTGGACAACAGACAATGACCAAGAGTTCAGAGAAACAAAGATTTCAGGTTTCCCCAGAGCTTTGTAAAAAACAATAAAAGAACTACTTTAAAAATAGGTCATTAGAGAATTTAGTTTTTTAAAGTTGTATTTGGAAAGTTCTGTTTTTTAAAGCAAACACTTAAGCACAATGCTAGAGAGGCTCTACCTGTAGTTTGGGGCTGAAAAGGAGAGTGACTTGCTGTGGGGAAACCTCCAAAATTACTCGAACCACTAGACTGTCCAAACGCATCAAAGTTTGCAAAATCTGCATTTGCAGAATTCTGAGCTGTAAATGGCAAGGACAACATATGTTAATGAATATGAAAACGACAACTGAAAAGACATGACAAATGAATTTAAGAATTTTCTGAAAACGCCAATGCAATACAACTCACTTTAAAGAGAATTCATTTAAAAATTAATATTTTTAACCCAATTAGTAGTATATGCTAAACAGTATCCAAAATTTCCAAAAGCACTTTGTAAAGCCATAGGTCTGTTCACAATACCCTTTGAATGGACTCGGTCACAATACTATTTTTAAAAGACTCTAGTAATTAAAAAAATTAAAAAAAAGCTATTTCTGAACATTAAGTACATTTGTTTTAGTAACTAAAACTGGATACAATCTAGGAAATCCATTTGGATTTTTTGTTGTATTTATTTATGTGTACATGAACAGAGGACAGAGGTTGATTTCAGGTGTCTTCCCCAGGGCTCTCCACCTTTATTCTCCTGAGGCAGGGTTTCTCACTAAGCCGAGGCTCCCTAGTTCCACTGCTGGACACTGAGTCACAGGAACCACCAGTCTTTGCCCCGAATGCTGGGCTCTGTACCCAGCTTTTCTATGTGTGTGCTGAGAATCTAAAATGAGATCATCATTATGCTTATACAGCAAACAATTTACTCAGAGATCATCATTATGCTTATACAGCAAACAATTTACTCAGCCACCTTTCTAGTCCAGTAACTCACTTTAAAATGATAATGAGCTTGGCAAATCTGAAAAGTTATTTAAATGACTAAAGTAATGATACAGATATAGTTTAATCACATAAATAAAATACTTTTTTGTTTTGCTTTTAGTTTTGAGAAAGAGGCTCTTCACTATGTAGCTTGGGCTGGCCTCTTGATCTCCTGAGTCAGTTACCCAAGTGCTGGGATTATAGGTGTGTACTATTAGGCCCTTCTTTCTGATTTATCTAACGTTCATAAGTATGTTCACCATGAGCACATAAAAGTGGGAAAAATATATATGGACACAATCACCAAAAAGCTAGTTATTTACATTTTAGAAGCTATTTAAAATTCATAAAAATCTAGGGAACAATAAAAGATAGCTGCAATTAAAACACAAACCTAAAATCAAAATTCTAGAGTTCACTAAACTTTATATATGTAAATAAGATAATTTAAAAGTATTTTGAAAATGGAGATAAAGTCTTAATAAAGTCACAGGGGCCAGAAGGATGGCTCAGTAGTTAACATTTGCTGCTCTCACAAAGACCCAGGCTCAGTTTCCAGCACCCACATAGTGGCTCACAACTGTCTGTTAACTCCTGGTCTAGTGGGTTCAACACCCTCTTCAGGTACTATATATGTGGTGCACAAACATACATGTAGGCAAAATACCCATACACATAGACTGAAAGTAAATCGCATACATGTATGTATGTATATAGAGGTTATGAGGCAGGAAGCAAGACTTTGATCCCTGTTTGGTGAAAGGGGCATTTTGATACATTGGTTACCTAAAGAGGAAGGGAAAAATTCTCCTTATTTGGAAAATTTTGGTAGCTAGGTTAACACAGGAAAAGGGAACCTGTCGTATATTTCAACAACTTAAACTTGGAGATTTCTAGCCCTTCTCAAGATCTCAATATGTAGCCTTAGCTGGCCTGGAACTTGCCATGTAGATCAGGCTAGTCTCAAACTCAAGAGATTCAACAGCTCTATCTTCCTTTAAAAAGTAAAGTGGGGCTAGAGACTCAGCTCAGTGGGTAGAAGCATTTGACACTCCTGCAGAGGACCCAGGTTCAATTGTATTATGTACATGGTGACTTAACAATCTGGAATCCCAGTTTCAGGGAGCCCACCACCCACTTCTGACCTCTGTATGTATCAGACATACATGAGGCCCACATTCATACATGCAAATAAGACACAAATACACATCAAATAAAATAAATAAGTTTTTAAACGTATGTGTCTCGTAAGTCCTAAGTAATACCCTAGCCACACCCCCAACATACACACAAAAGCCTCTAACTTGCCTAGCAGTCCCCCTCCCTGGTAAGAAAGATACATCCTCAACTGATGGAGCCTCCAAATCCAACTACTAACTTATAATTATAAGCAATACAGGAAAGAATTTTTAAAGGTACCACAGGAGGGCAATTAACAAGTTCAGACTACCACAGAATCCACAAGACAAATAACCTACTTTCTCTAACAAATCACAAAGAAAAAGAGATGGGACAACCTATAGAAACCTAACCAAAACAGAGTTCAATTACAAAGGATACTTTAAAAAAAAAACTGATTCCAACAAACCACAGACACACTGTGAGAGTAAGTGAATATGTTTATACATATACATAACATATACTATATATACAAACACAAATTTGAACTGGAATGAAAATCTGAATACTCACTAATGAACTTTTACCATTATTTAGAATGATTCTACTACATACTGTGATATTTAACAACAAAAATGCTAGGGTCTGGGCAATGACTCTCGTTCAACAAAGTAGCTACTATGAAAGTATGAGAACCTGAAATCAGATCCCCTCCTGGATTCAGTAATATGCATCTGTTACCCCACTGATTGGGTAGATGGAGCTTGCTGGCCAGCTAAACTAGCCAACTGGATAACTTTAAGTTCAGTGAGAGACCCTGTACTAAAATAAAAGAGAGAATGAAGACAATTGATACTGACCTAGAAGGTACGTGCAGATATGAATGAACAGACACAAGGGAGGAGGCACACAGACACAAAATATGTCTAAAATTTGTATTAAAATCTATTAAACAGTACTAGTGACATGAGAGTAATATCTAAGTTACATTACACATTTACATCTGGTATTTGTAATTTTCCATAATAAAAAGGTAGTATATACAAACACATCAACATCTCTTAGGCCACACTGTTGGTAGGGCTCTGCAGGTGAAGGCACCAGCTACCAAGCCTATAAGACCTGAGTTTAATCCCCAGGATCCACATGATGAAAAAGGAGAAAACACTAACTGTTACAAGTTTTCCTCTGACTTCCACATATTAACCATGTAGTGTGCACACTCTCTTACACACACACATAATATAAAGAAGTATAAAAATAAAAAAAATCTCTTCCTTTTTTTTCATGGAAAGAAGTCATATCCTGTGTTACATAAATTAAAGTTCTTTCTGTGGCCAGCCTGGTCTACAGAGAGTTCCAGGACAGCTAAGGCTACACAGAGAATCCTTGTCTCAAANGGGGGGGGGATGCAAGGTTGAGTTTACATCCTTAATTTCAGCTCTCAGAAGGTAGGGAGGGACGATGAGATTACAATCATCTTTAGCAGAGAGCAAATTCAAGGCCAGCTTGAGCTACATACAACCCTATCTAAGAAGTTCCCCTAAAAGTACCATGGTTCTATGTCTATATGGTATGATGTTCATAGGTGACCAATGATAATAAACAATGTTTCTGGGTGATTTACACATATCCTGGGCAAAGTTATCAGGAAAAGACATACCTGCATGACTGTTAAAATGTGCAAAATTAGCAAAATTGGCTGTAGCTGTTGACTGAGGAGCTGGAGCAGCAAAGATGTCTGAGCCAAGATCACTCAAAAGGTCAAACTGCTTCTTTTCCTGTTGCTGCCCTTGAGAGCGACCTACAACTGGGGACTACAAGCACATTACTTACACATGGTGTTTCTAAAATAAACATTTATGCATTCACTATAAAGACTTTTCAGTTAGATCTGCTGAAGTTTTACATACAACTATCTTCAATTCACTATACTAAAAAAGCATTTCTACACAGGAAGGGTTACTTCACTCAGTTCTTCACTGTTTCTACTCTAAGTCTTATGAAAACAGAAGGATTTATTCAGAAGCACAAGATTTAATCTGTAGCACTTTGCTTCAAAACCATTCATATACAGTATGGTGTAGCAATGTTGCACAGTAACACAGTCCTAACATTATCTACAACAAAATATTTAGGTATCAACATATAAATGGTTTCAGTCTGTTCAGTTTGGGGAGTAAGGTACACTGTAAAGCCATGTGCATTTCAATGATAATAAGCATGCTACATAATCAGGTATATAGAAATCCTACTATTTTCTGTTAAAGCACCACAAGACTAACTATTCTTCTGACTCTGTTGGTCACCAGATCAGACTTGGACACTCAAGTTAGACAAACTAAGCATCTTTACAAAGTGATGGTAAAACCAAAACCACACATTCTTATCACATGTCAAACAATCTTCATGTATTTTACATCACACAGACCCACTATTAAAGGTTCTTAGCACTCAGACCTCTATATATCTTTAAGAGTTATCAACCCCTCACCTGACTAGGTGTGCCCTTATTTAAGTGCAATGCTGGTGCAGAATCTCCCAGCAGAGATTTCAAGGGCTTAACCTCGGGCGTGCTGCTTGTGCTGCTGGCAGAAGACCCTGAAATAGATGCGTGAACCGATGCCACTACTTTGGCTTGCTCTGGTGGAACATACCTTTAATGTGAAAATTAGAACAGACTGCTAAGAAAAATTTGAAGAATTCGTATTTAAAATATTAAATTTAAATTTTATACAACACTCTTACAACAATAATCTTACTTGAAAAGGTGGCACTTAGAACTGACAGGTTAAGACTATTAATTACCTGAAATTATTCAAAGAATACACTATAGCAACTGCTGTTTTGAAGACAGAAGACCTACAGTTAATCATCATAACGAACAGCTAACTATAAATTTTAAAGTGAGAAAGTTTTAAGATCATAAATATCGAGATAAATGAAATGGTGAGGAAACACATAATTAATGGCGCAAAATGTATTATTAAAAATAAGAACTTCACTTTGAAGTAGACAAAAGAAGCAAGTCATAAAAGAATATGAAAACTAAAACCAAATAAAAATGTGTATCAATGCATTATTCACCTCTGATCTATATGAACTATGAATTTTTAGTTGCTATCTAGCGGAAATACATATGTAGGTATGCTCTTTACTTCATATTATTCCTAGAGATCTATCCTTAGCAAGCAATTAACATATATATATATAGATATAGATATACGTATTACTCTTGCCATCTTAGTTTTAAAAACAAAGCTCACAAATATCTGTAAAACAAAAAATATTTATATACATTATACTAAAATGTATATAATTCTGCATAGCTTATCCCCTTCTTTGGCAAGTATAGATACCCAAGTGACTCAACAAGTCTTTCAGGTCTAATCTCTGTCACATAAATAGGACATGGGGGAGGGAATGAAGGAAGAAGAAAAAGAATGCAGGATGCAGAAATATGATGCCTGAACACCAGCAATGCTCATCTCTAGGTAAGGGATTACATGGCAACTTTTGTTCTCTATAATTTCAGGTGTATTCCCACCTTCCTCTAATTCACCATCTCAAGAAGGTGTGAAAAAAAAAACTTTAAGCGAAAAGCATTTATCCCAGAGACAGAGGTCAAACCCCAGCTCCACCACTCAATAGCTGTGAAACCTCTGGGTAAACTAACTTCAACTCCATGCTTTCGTTTTTTCACTTATAAAGCTGCTGTGGGGATTAAACACATTTGTAGTGTGGTCAGAATTAGTTACCAATGTATTAGCTATTATCCAACCATATAACAATCACAAACAATTAAACTAGCCATATCAGGTAAATACAGGATATGATCTGAGAATGAAACACTCTTTTATGCTCTTCAATAATGTGGCATTGCACTGAAAATATGAATTCTTGGATATGGACAATTCTGATCACAAGATATAGCAAGTAATAGTTTATGACTAAAATGATTGGCCCCACTTAAAGAATGTATATCTAAGTGAAAAGAACCATCTCAAAACTTCATACAATTTTATCCCTGCTGCGCTGCTTCCTACAACAAACGTTCTTAGGGAGGCTGCCTTAAGTGGCCACTGGTCAGACCATGTGCCAAACCATTTCACTGCTCTCTGATCATGTTACGGCGGCACGAGGCACGTGGGCACAGATTCTGGTTCGTGAGGATAATGGCCAACACCACTCCAATCATCACTTTTCTAGTCTTTTTTTTTGTAGCCCCGGCTGTCCTAAACACGCTCTGTAGACCAGGTTGGCCTCAGACTCACAGAGACCCACTTGCTTCTGCCTCCCAAGTGCTGGGAATAAATGCATGTGCCACCACTGCCCAGACCAACCCATCACTTTTAGAAAGCTTGTATCTATAATAGTCTTACTTATGACTACTGTGTTTCTTAGAAAAGGGGAAAAAATTAACACAATTATTTGAGATTTTCAGGATTTTTAGTCTGTGGCTTGAAGAAAGAACGTCCTGTTAAAATTGTGGGAGAGGAACTGACTATACAAGCTTCTTTCACATTCCCTTCTCACAGTGCTGCTTCTCTTTGCAGGTAGAGCTAAGCTCACTAAAATCGCAGCTAGCTAACTCCTAACTGACTTTCTGAACTGTTGAAAATGAACGCTGCTGCAAAAGGCAACAGCCAAGGTGGGACTACTCAAGGAGAACAGTTTTATCCATAGGCTGGGAAACCTAGAAACTAAAGAACAAGAACGATAAATGGATGATGGTTTTTGTTTAAAAAAACTTTGTTCTCTTTCAGTTCAAGGCCAGCCTGATCTACAGAGTGGATTCCAGGACACTCAGGCTGGCTACACAGAGAAACCCTGTCTACGAAGAAAAAAGGGGGGGTAAGTAAAATTACATAAATGGGGGGAAGTTAAATAAAATTATATAAATAAACAAACTGTTTAGCCGGGCTCAGTAGCAGCACATGCCTTAGGAGAAAAAGGCAGAAGGAACTCTGTAAGTTGCAGGACAGCTAGGGCTGTTACGTAGAGAAACCCTATCTCGAAAAACTAAACTAGAAAAGAATCATTTAACTATCACCCTAGGGACCTTCTAATATTTTCTTTCTGAATTAAATTTTACTGGTAGATTTCTACCTTGTCATACCTAATGCATCCAGTTCTAGTTAATCTAGTCCTAGTTAATCTAAACTTATAAGACAATGTTAAGAAATACAGCTTATACAGAACGTGTAACTCAGAGCAAATGTGCTTACTGTTCACAGACATCTGTCCCATAAGCCACAGGAAACTTTCCCCCACCAATACTACCTTTGACTACATCACTCCTTGGGTCAAAATACTCTTCCTCAGGAAAACAAGAGTCCGTCTGCTTCCCAATTATCCTTTGATCCTCAACTCTCTCCCCTTCTTAATCCCCCAAGAAGAAATATGTACTGTTAGGTACTTACTGTTCTAAAAAGAGATCACAATGAATCAATCAGTACTGTACTTAATTATCTTATGAAGCTAAAGCTGAGGAGCCCCGAATACTGAGTATTAGCTCTACAGTTATAACCCATACTTTTAGTGTAGTTTAGAGGGAGTAAAATTCCCTTCTTGCCCAACCAGCAAGCTAATTTCTGGGGTGGGAAGAGATATTTAGAGCAAAGACTTCCAGCAAGACATAATTAACTGGAAAGACTACTACTACACGAGAGCTGTGTTAACAGTGACTGAAAATACTACTCAATAAACACTAAAAAATAAAGAATGTAAGGAAAGAAGCATTACAGGATAAACATCTGAAGAAATTAGTAGAGATCACTAGCTTTCCTGGGCAGAAGTCTTGACATGGTAATGAAAGGCTGTTTGCTACTAGACATAGATACACGGAGATAAAAGTACAAGCAAAAGTTTCTGGAAACCAAATCTAATGAAAAGTCAAAAAGTAATGAGGCTGTACCCACCAACCATCAATTAATTCCTTCTGTTCCACCTCTCTATCTTAACAGAGTCAATCATATCTCACTCATACTTGTAGTCTGGGAGGTTTTAAAACAATTTACTCACCATCTTTTCTTTTCATATTTCTCTTGTAGAAACTCTTTCACTTTTTGTGGATCCCTGAAATCAGGAATTGCTGAAGATCTATCATCAAATAATCCTAGCCAAATCTGTTTACAGACCTTAGGAAAGAAGGGAAAAAAGTGTGAAATCCAATCTCTTCATTTAATAAAATTTAAAGGGAAAGTTCTGCTTCTTTTAGAAAGCTTCTAACAATGCTGCTTTCCATGAGGATATTCCCTGCAATCTTAACTCACCTGCATATGCTGCAGGACAGTGAAATTTCAGAAACAGCCTATAAAGAGAACTTCCTAAGGAAACTAGCAGCGAATTAGACCTGAGAGCACTGGGGCTCTTCTGGTCTTGGCATGATCACTAGCTGTGAACCATAGCAGTCAAATAATCTATGGGAACCTTGGTTCCTTTACCCATAAAACAGTAACTTCATCAACAGCAATTTTAGGGGTCTTTTAGCAAGCTAAAAACCAACCAAAGTAAAAAAATACAATTACCAAAATCGTGAACAGTCTGCTAATAAAGTATAACAATAATATAAATACAAGCAGAACAATTTCAGCCTTACAACTGGGGTCTATGCTTTTTTTTAACCAGACCAGAGTCTGAGACATTTAACTCTTTTGAATAGAAATGAAATGAGTCATTACTCAAATAAGACACAAAAAAGAACTATAAAAGAGAAAAATCATAAAGTTGGTTTCAAAATAATTAACTGTTTTTTGAAAAAACTTAAAAAGAAAAAAAAAGACAAGAACCAAGTAATACAATGTTAAAGAACTATGAAAGCCCTCAAATCCAGAATGTAAGAAACTCTAAGAATACAATTGCTAAGAATAAAACCTGAGCCTGGAGAGATGGCTCAGAAGTTATGAGTACTGGCTGTAATGGTTGTTCTGTCTCTTTAAGAGACAAGCCACGCCCATCTTCAGCTTCGGCCTGAGCCTGCTCTCTTTTTGGTCTTCCTCTCGGAAAGGAAGCTTCACTTCTGCCTCTCTCCTCACTTCTCCGCTTCCC
>LOJH01002319.1:16196-29922 GCA_001685095.1 Ellobius talpinus | reverse complement strand
ACACACCACCCCACGCATACCACACCACCCCCACATATACATCACACTCATATACCCCCCCACACCATATACACATACACACCCCACATGAGACACACACACATATATACATACCACACCACACCACAAATATACATACACTCCTCCTACACTCACATACCCCTAACACACAGACAGACAGACAGTCACACACACACACAAACCACAGGCTTAGAATACGCTGCTGTTATGATCCTTGCTGTTCCAGCCACTGTTCCTCTGTAACCTCAGATCCTAAATTGACCTCTGAGCCAGGGAATTTTCATGGCAGTGTCCCCCATGACAGGCTCACATCAAGGTCCTCAAAGTCTGGGTCAGCTCCTCTGCCTTGACAAAAACACCCTGAGCTGAGGACAGCCAGTAATCACAGCAGGAACAGTGATGGGACAGGTGCCAGATGAAGAGCCCCACACGGCCAGGACTAGCTGCCCACTATTCTCCCAACACCAGCCTCTCAGAAAGGAAAACTGGGGCTCAGGGATGGAGCAGGCCTGGACAGCTTCTGCAGAAAAGAGAGAGAATTTGAACCCAGATCTCCACCACCTATCAGTCTCTGGCAGCCTGAGCCAGTGCTAGGGAGGGCGGGATATAGGGGATGGACAGGGGAGAGGAACACAGCAGCCATTCCCTGCCTCTGTGCCTCAAGTCTCCCAACAAGCAGTCATCTGCAGCCCGTCAACCTGTTCAGGCCAGTGCCCTATGGCCTCTACCCGGAGTACACCAAAACCACTGACAGCTCTAATGTCCTGCTCAGGGACTCTGGGTCACTCTAGCATAAGACAACACGAAAGTAGAGCCTCATATAAGGACTTGGGTGCTCCTGAGACAACATGCCACTTCGAGGCTACCACTCAGCTCCAGAACCTTCTAATGACTCCCAGTGAAGTCCTGGTGGCCAGGCCTCACCACACCCACCATGGCCACACAAGAACAGAGAGGTAGACAGGGGCATTGCTTTCAGGATCTGGCAGACGGGACAGGGTCAGGGTAGCCCAAGACCTGACATGTGCCCTAGCCAGAGTGTGTACTCATGTGGTTTCACTCTGGTCCCCAGGATCATGGGTCCCTGCTCTAACTGCAAGGCCTCCATGATGCCAAGGCTTGTTTTATTTATTGAATAGTGACAATACCTCAGACCACTAATGGAGGCAGACAGCCATCAGGGCCTCTGTAGTCCAGCATCTCAACTCCTGGAGAGACAATGCCACAGTCAACATCCCTTGAGAGTCCAGGAGCCTGGAGATCAGTTGAGCGGGATCTATTTTATATTTTATAATTTGTAGGATCTATTTCCCATGGGACTGGGCTTTAGCAGCACAGGGCTACATGAACCTGCTGGGCGATGAAGACTGAGAAGCCAGGCATGTGGTGCATCCCTCCAATCCCACACTTGGGAGATGGAGGCAGAAGGATCAGGAGTTTAAAGCCATCCTGCACTGCATAACATGTCTGAGACCAGTCTGAGCTACATGAGACCTTGTGGGAGGAAGGGGGGGAGAAAAGCCCTGAATAGGAGGAGGAAGAAGCTCAGGCCCTCACACCTGTAATAATTAATTAGTTATTAACAGATAATTACCAAAGAGTGAACTCTGAGGTATCACACATGTACACACACACACACACACACATACACACACACGTGCACATCTGAAGTGGAGGGTTAAATACCACCCTATTGGAATAGGATCCAAATAGCAGTCTGGGAAGCAGGTCACCCAAATGTCTGGAGACTCCAGAACTGATCCCTGTTGCCCCCACAGCTCCCCAGTACCACAAAGCCAAGGTTAGACTCACATAATATCTCTGGGAACTTCCCAGCCTCTGGGCTATACCTTTCCATGGCTTCTCTTACGTGTTGGGGCCTATGTACAAGCTGTTCCCATCTGTTCCCTGGTCTGGACCTGCATGGTGTCATTTCCTCCAGCCCTTCTTCCAGCCCCATTCAATTCCAGCTTAAGGGAGGCCCTATGCCCTGGACTGCAGCTACAATACCCTTCTCCTCATCCCAGCTCTATCATTGGGTCCCCATCCACCGACTGTTTCAGAGGCTGGTAACAGCTGACCAGTCCAGTGTCCAGCTCATACCCATCAGCCATGGCATTCACTCTACAGGTGAGGATGCTGTGACCTGAGCAGGCAGTTGCTCCTGGCCCTCCCCAGCTGGGTACATGCCCACTGGCAGCCCCTCTCACACTGAAGGAACTGGTGTCAAATGGGAAAACCATTAGGACCTGTCTGTGACCTGAGCTGCCACACCCACCCAGAACTCAATCCTGGCCACTTCCCTGCGTTCTTGGGGACACTATAGGTAGGTAGCTAGCTGTGTGTCCTCAGCCCTATACTCCAGACCACAAACAGAACTCTGCACCTCCTCACCGTGACTTTTCCCTCTGCCAGGATCAGCCACAAGCCTTCCATCTACCCCAAGGACAAGTCAGGTTATAGGCTGCTATGGGTAAAGGGATAAACAGATCCTTTAGGAAGCCATGATGCATACAACAACATAGGCTCTACCCTAAGGAGCTCTTTCTGTCCTAAAAGGCCCACTTCTGGGGTCCATTGTTGTTCTGGATGATTCTGGCTAAGAGAATCTGACTTTTCGTTAGGGAGGGCATGCATTCCCGACCTCAAAAGCTGACCTTCCTGGTCAGAAATAGCACAGACAGGCTACTACCTGGGACTCCACCCTAACACAACCCTACAGCTCACTTCCTTAGGGACACTACATTAGGGTCAGTCCTTGTGAACACACAAAGCTCTGTTAGAACACTGAACATTACTGAAGTCCACATGGGGCAGATGAGGAAATTGAGGCCCAGGAAGGGCCTGACTGACCCAGTCCTAGACTCCAAAGCTACCTTTCCCAGGACCCAAGGCCTGGGCAGCAGGTAGAGGCTGTGGCCGCCTGAGGCTGCAGCCGCCTGCGCACTGCACAGTGAACTCTGGCCAGGTTTCTCCCTGGCTCTGGAATGGCTCTCACCGCAGGCAGGTACCAAACCTGTCCAACCACCCTGACACCCAGCGGCTATCTGCTCATCGCATTTCTCAACCAGAGCAGGCTATTGCCACAGGCCTGCAGACAGCAGATAAGGAGCAGCAGGGGCTGGTGTGGGCTGGGGGTGGGGGTGTGCTCGGGTGTGGCTGGCTCAGCTTTGCTTTGTTTCTACTCTGGCTGTGCCTTCATACTTCTCTGCCCACTCGGGGCCTCAAGCTTCCCGGGGGTGCTGTGCTCAGGGCAGAGAGGGAGGCAGGGTGAGAAGGCCCTGAGGAGATAGCCTATCAGAGTCATCAAGGGTGGTGGCTAGGTAGGACCCCAGACAGGGTGAGACTGGGCAGGGCTGCCCCTACCTAGGAAAACCACCCTTTCCCAACCTCAAGGCCCATAAGGGCCACCAACCAGGCCAGTCAGATTCCCACCCTCCCTGTATGACATGGCTAACACACCATCAGAGCCCACTAAGCAAGACCATCCCTGTGGAAGGCACAGTCTGATTAAGTCATGGTTCTCACATCCTCCAGCGTCAATAAGCAGTGGTGGCTCTGGATATATTGCCCAGAGGCCCACACAATGCAGCTCCAGGACCTGGCTAGCAAGCCAACTCCCACCCAATCACAGCCATGGTCCCATATATTTAAGATGTGAACTAGTCAGTAAGGCCCTTCTTACAAAACCCAACTGGGTGGGAATGCTCTGCTTACCATCTCACTATTGAGAGATGGCTCAAGTGATGAAGCTCCCTCCACCACCTAAGAGCCTGACACTGACCCCTCCCTGCAGGCGTGGGGACTAGGATGCTGAAGAGGTGGGGCCAGAGGAAGCAAGGCTTAGGCTTCCTGCTTTTCCAGGTTACCAGGGCAAGGAGACCAAGCTGACCCAGGTTCCCATACGGGCAGCCCTACAGTGCAGCCTTGGATTCTACAGAAGGGGTTGGGGCCCCAACATCATCCAAGGGCAAGAGCTACCCCACCCTTGCCCGCGGGCAACCCCTAGCCTCCTCTAAGCCTCTGCTCCACTGGAAGGTGGTGCCAGGATGGTTTCCAAAGAACGTAGACTCCAGGGCAGGGTGAGCCTAGCCTGGGAGGAGCTCCCCTGCCCAGCAGCAGGTTGCACAACGAGGGGGAAGGCTGCCTCCCTCTCCAGTCCTGCTAGGCTGGGGAATACTTAGGGAGAAGAGCTCCCCACCCTCAGTGGGGTCCCACAGTTCCTCAGCTCCACAGCCTCTGGGCCTTGGAAACCTTTGGGCAACCACCATGTCATCAATTTGGTCCCTGCTGCCCCTGTATTTTGAACCAAGCAAGCCTTATCCTTCCCACCTCAATTCTGCAAAGTGGAGCCCAAAGGAGAAAAAAAATTGAACAAAAATAATAGCAGTGAGGCCAAGCTGGGCAATCTCCCAGTGAACATCATGTGGCTTTAAATTCACCTCCCAGATCTCTAGAGGGCAAGCAGATCAAGAACCTGGGGCTGGGAGGCCATACCTCCCTGGTCTGCTATGATTGACCAAGAGGCAGCTGGAGCTTGACTTCCCGACTTCCCTCAAAAACAGTTCTACCAGCAGACCCACTGTGGGGGACCAGCCAGTGGGTGAGTTCGAACACACAAGGCTGCTTGAAGCTGGCCCTGGCCCACAGGGTGGTACTGGTGGATAGACGACCCATAACACAGATTCTATACACTTGGGCCTGCATCTCCCCAAGTGGCTAGGGACCTGTGGGGGAAAGATGGAGACAGAGACAAATCTCTCACAACACAGTCCCTCTCTCCTGCCTTCCAGTACGCTCTGCTCTGTGCACCCACATGGTGCCCATGAGATGTAGAGGGATGCTGGGATCCCGCCTGCAGGCACAGAGTGGCCTACCTCTGCTCTGCATCCCAATGTCTGTCTGTAATCTCAGCCCTGAGAACCAGAGCAGAGTCCTTTGAATTCCAGAATTCCAAGGCAAGACCCCTGGCTCCAATAAAGGCTTCTGGCAGCCTCTCAGCTCCTCTGTCCCCCACATTTGCCTTGAGCTGGAAGCCTAGGGGTACCTAGGCACGTGGAACAGCAACCGCTGTGGTCTGAGCAGTATGTGGGAAGATTTGACCCAGATTTGGACCCCATGAGCAGCAATGGAGCAAGGTGTGCTCATGGCTGAGCTCAGTCCAGGGTTGCCCCTGACTACACAGCAGAGGGGGAAAGGCTTGGTGCCAGGCCCTGCCTCAAGACTACTGCCCAGATAGGCTAAACAGTGGCCTGGATGCCAGAAGCCACAGCCCTTGGGGCATGGTCATCATATACTCAACACTGCTTAACTACTCAATAGCATGATGGCCTGTGAAGAGGCAGATGAATAAAGCTGCCATCCCTGAAATGGAAGACACTGGGAGATCCACTGAAACAGACTGCAGCCCAGGCCCCTGCCTGAGCAGCTCTTCCACAGTCGATAGCACCAATGCAGCCTTCCGCAATCACTGCTGAGCCCAGTGAACAGATCTCTTGCAGGCTGGTCCACAGTTCTCTGGAGCATCACTTCTCTCACGCCCCAGTCCCAATCTATAGCATCTCCAAGACACTTTCCAAGTTTGCTCCCAGGGAGGCTCATACAGGTATTCTGAGCTGTCTTGAGTTTGAGTTTCTTGGCTTCCCACATAGATGTGGCTTTAGACAAGAATGAATCACATCTCAAAGGCACCAATGGGTGGTGTACACATACACAGAGAGAGAGAGAGAGAGAGAGAGAGAGAGAGAGAGAGAGAGAGAAGAGCTAGCAACCCTATGCTGAAACATTTCAGTCCTCCTGACCTGGGGAAGAATAGAAAGATGCAAACAAATCTTAGTACACTCTTCCATAGCTGGAAAAAGAAGGTGACACACAGACTACCACATTCAGAACAGTCTCTGTGGTCCTGCTGGGCACATGTACACATGGGTACCAAGCACCTTTTAGAAGCAACTGAGGGTCTGGAGTGAGGAGCATCTGTGACAGGGCCACACAAAGCAAGAGCTTATGGTACACAGAGTGTGGCATACACACACACAGTCTGTCACCTGGGTCTCCTCTCTCCTCCTCACCTGCCCACAGGGCTCCCACCACCAAGAGCCATCAGAAATTCAAGTTGTACTTTGGGAAGAGTTCTGAGCAGGACTCGGCAGTTCTCCACATCCTCCCCAGCCTCGCTGTTCAATGTTGTGTCTGTTCTCACAAGACTTAAATGCCGTCTTTTTCTTCAAGCCAGAAACCTCAGCCATGGGCCTGCCCCTCCCAGTCACATGAGGACCCCATGCCCCAACTCTCTAGACACAGAGAAGATCTAAGCTGCTCGTCGGTCCTCCACCTGTACTCCAGGAGTCAGTCCGATAGAGAACCTAAACAGGCGTCAATGGCTTGCCATCCTGAGCAGACATCAGAAGGGCTGAATATCCCCAAAGGGAAAGCATGACTGAGGGCTGACCTCCTCTTGCCAAGGAAGATGGAAGGCAGAGCCAAGGTATCAAAGCATGGCTGGCTGATCCAGCCCACCTCCACCCAGAGAGAAGGTTAGAGTCCTTCATGTCTGTGAAGGGAGCCAGGCTTGTGAGTTCCCTGCTGACCACACAGCAATATGGGGACAAAAAGGGCTAGCCGGCAGCCACATGCCAAGGCCACATTGTGTGCTGTGGGGTCTAGCCCACATACTCTCCCTCTCAGTCAATCCTGGCAACCATCTACAGTATCACCAGGGAAGCTGACTCTAGAGTCAAGCCCAAGTCCTGGGAACTGCAGGATACAGCCAGGGTGCGCTTGGCCCCGCCAAAGCAAAACAAGCAGTGGCCAGCACGCAGCAGTGCTGAGCACAGAGCTGCAGGAGGCCTGAAGGCCCAGACACTTCCCCTCGCACAGCCTGTTGCCTTGGCAGGTGGCCACTCTGCCTGCTGCTGGACAGGGGCTAGGCAAGGAAGACAAGGCAGTCCAGCCAGGTCCTGTGCCGCCATCTGGGGGCCTGGAGAGGAGCCCCTCCCCTTCACAGCGCTTTACAAGCACCCAGGAAGCCAATGCAGTCCTTTCCCATTCTTATTCTTCAGAGCCTAAAAAGTCACCTAGAGGCCCACACCTCTCTGGCCCCCTCTGTGATTTCCTACGCACCTTCCCCCAAGGTTTTCCACACACCTATGTAAACTGAAGCTCCTGAGAGCCAGAGCCATCTTGTCCTCCCCACCGGACTTATCAGTCCCTGTCTCAACAGCACTTCTTGCAGCCCAAGAGCCATATTGTCCTGTCCACCCCCTCAGACTCAGAACACCTTGCCCTACTGTGCCCCAGTCCTGCTCATCATCTGGAACCCTCTAGTCTTAGCAACATTGTTCCTTCCCATGGGGCTGCAACCGATCAGGACTGTGCACCCCACAGGCTGCAAACTAACAGGGTCACACACACATGCACACCAGTGCAGCCCGCACCAGGCCACGGCCTCCATCCATCACCCAGGGCTCTGCACCCACTCCATGACAAAGCCCGCTCCACGTCATCACCTCTCATTCTGATGTTTAAAATTTCATTCACGGCAACAGATTGGTTATTCCATCTCGGCTTTAATTAAAGAGGGCCCCAGAACGACATTTTAAACAGCAATGTCATTTTCTAATTGACATGGCTCCATTACCAAGAAAAATACGCAAACCCGCCTGAGACAGAGTACAAGCCCTTCCCCCGCCCTCCCAGAGGAGAGAGGGACAGCATAGCTTCAATTTTTAATCTGCTGATGAAATATTCAGGGGCCACGAAAGGATTGCACTTCTCCAAGGCATGGGATCATTGCCCTCTCCAGGCTCCCCATGTCAGTAAGATACCAAGTCAGGGTGATGGGTCAGGGCAAACTGGAAGATAGGGAGCCCACATGCATAGGAGCTAGAAATTGGCCTGCTCAGCTACCACTACACACTCGTCCCCAGCCCCATGATGCTGTCCCACTGCCAGCTCAGCTCTTCCTGTGTCCCCAACAACACCCACTTTGTGCAAGCAGAATACTTCATCCAGAGGGACTAAGTGTCTGTCCAAGGCCCCAGTGATACTCACCAGGTCTATTGGCCCATCTTGGTGCCGGTCTGAGCTACGTATGTTAAGGCCTACAGGCAACAATCAGGCCCCTAGCATGCTAATTTCCCAAGCAAAGAGCTGAGGGCTCAGGGCCTGGCGCACCAGTGCCAACACGGCTCCACAGCTGGTCACTTACACTTAAGGCTACACAAGCCTGCACAAAGTTCGGCAAGGTGGGTACCGCAGAGGAGAGGAATTTCTGTCTGTCTTGCTAGATTCAGGGGCCTGATTAGATACATGTGCACAGCATGCAGTCCCCAGCAGTGCCAGCCAAGCTAAATCGGGCCCAAGGCCATTGTCAGCTTGGCTGGACACAGACTCAGAGAGTCACCAGAGTCAAAGTACAGAGAGGGCCAAGGCACTCACCAGGACAGGGACAGGTCCCAGCTTATCCCTCAGCCTCGCCACTGCATCTCCTCATGTAGTGCACGGCTAGAAAAGCAGAGCCTACTCGTAACTGCTCCCACTTCTGCCTCTCAACCAAGAATAAAAATGTTCTGATGAGACAACTCCAGGCCACAGTGAGATGGCTCCCAGAAAAAGGGGTCACCTGGCCATGGAGCCCCGCTCAACAGGTGCCTTCACCCCCCACACAGGTTCACTAGTGAGCTCAGGTGGAGCACACAGGCTATACCCCACCCTCCATGAGGTACTGGCCAGACCACTAGGTCCGCTCAGGGGAAAACACTATGAGAAACCATAGGAAGAACTCTGGCAGTCCCCACAGGACCTAGTCATTAAAACACCATCAGGGTTGCTGCCATACACTGTGACAGACTCGAGGCTACCACCTCCAAAAAAGAGTCATTCTTCCCTTGCAGGGGAAACTGAGGCTCAAGGAGGTCAAGGGGTCAGCTAAAAGACACAGCTGAGGAGCGGGGGGGGGCAGGGAGTAAAGGCAATGCTGTACTAGGTACATCACTCTGCTGCACCAGCCCAAGGGCTCCCTGAGGCCGGATCTTCCCTCCTCTGTGGTTTCCGCACCCAGTGTAGAGTGGGGGCTGATGTTGCCCAGCTGCCCAGCCAGCTCCAGACAGGCCAGTTAATCAAACACTCTCTAAATGATGTAGTCTAATGCTGCTGGCCCAATGTGCCGGCCCAGCCATCTGGTAGACCAGGTTTCTCTGACCCCAGAGCTGATCAAGCTGTGAACAGAAGCAATGAGTCTGGGGCCAAGGGAAGAAAGAACAGGACCCAGCTGGGGTCAGGAGGTACTGAAGGCACAATGAGTAGTACTCACTGTCCATGCTGCTTCCACTCCAGAAGGACCTGCATATGCTCTACCCACCTCCCCAACCAGCCAGGCTGTGCCTCCTCTGTGTCTCCCAGAGGGACATTACATTGCAGACTCGGCACTAGGGGACGGAAACACAGAGCTGCAATTCTGAGGAAAGGAAGCATGTATGTAAGACTCAAGATCCCAACCATTATGAGACAAGTTGGCAGGTGCCTAGAAGGCCGAGACCAAAGCTGGATGTCACTACACAGGGGAGCCATCCGAAGGAAGTCACCATGCCAAGGCAGCCCTGCTCCCTAACCCCAAGATGACAGGCCCATATCCACACGCAATCCTAATCTAGCACTTGATAGCAACTGCGGTCATCAACCTTCCCTGTCACCACTGAAGCCACTGAGGTCTTAACCAAGGGTGCAGGTCACTGTATCCCACGGGAAGGGGCTATCAGCCTTGCCAAAGGTGCTGACCAGGACTAGCAGCTGGGCCCTCTTCCTTCCCAACCTCTAGTCGGGCTTCCCAACACCCAGCATCTACCTATTTACTCCTCCAGGTCCCTTTGGATGCTAGTTTCCCTTTTAACAACTCCAGCCAAGCCCTCCATCCAGATCAAAGTATTCCTTCCCAAAGCTACCCAAGGCTGAACCATTAGCATTAGCAACATACAAGTGTCAAGGCAAAGACAAGGGCAGGTGGAGACATAGGAGACAGTAGTTCTAGATCAACTGGAGGACTGGTATCTTCATGACCAGTCAGATCTTCTCCTGGAAGGGGCTAAAAGTGTGTTGAGTGGAACAGGGTGGCCTAAGTCCCTTCCTGGGCAATGGTAAGCAGCTCCACCCAGCCAATATCCTCAGCAAAATCTGCCTTCTCTGTTAGGGGACACAACTAAGCGGCATCTGCTCCTTCCAGAGCTTCACATAGAAACAATGGACAGCTAGGGTTCCATGGAAGACTACAGGCTGGGCAGGATTCCAGGGCTGGGGAGGCTGGGTGTTTCAGCTATGCACTGAAACTCAGGTCTCGTTGGGACTCTCACCCAGGCCCCACAGCCCAAGTCTCAACATCCAGCATCTTTTCTTTCACCCTGAGACAGGGTTTCTCTGTATAGCCCTGGCTGTCCTGGAACTCGCTCTGTAGAACAGGCTGGCCTTGAACTCAGAGGTCCTCCTGCCTCTGCCTCCTGAGTGCTGGAATTAATTAATTAATTAACATGTGCCACCAGGCCCAGCGTGCACCCAGTACAGGAGTACCCGGCGACATCCGATGCCTCTGATAGGATGAGCAGATGTAGATAGGTAAGTGAGGCAGGAGCTAGAGAGCCACCTCAGTAGAAAGGAGGTGGCCACTTGGGCACAGTTGAACACAGCTAAAACCTCACCTGTGTGTCAGTCAACAGACTGGCCTTCTAAGTAAGATGGTCCTCAGATTTGCAACCGGCATAAGTAATCAATGTCACAGTCCCCAGGAGCTTTTGCAGGCAACTGTCCTGTGCTGGCTGAGAATAGGCCCAAGCATTCGCAGCAACATATCCAAGACACATCATAATACAACACCAGTGCCCATTTCAATGTCATGTCTCACCTGACCACAGACACCCTAGTTCTACCTCCTAGGGAACTTCAAAGTCTCCCTAAAACCCGTCAAAAATGCATCATCGTTCTGCTCAGAGCAGCCATGCTCCAGCACACACCCTCAGCATCTTCCCATCCATGTCCCCACAAAGGCACCATCAGGCCCCAACAGTGTGGTCACTCCAAGTCTACAGCCCAAGTCATCACTTAGACATCACTGCAATCAATCCACCAGCCCCGAACACATAGCTGCCACACCCCCACAGCCTCTGGATTCACTCCTGCCATTGGGCCCTTTCTCACCAGACCCCACCAGATTCTACAGACAGAACCCATTTGGCAGTCTGCATCACCCGATCTGGTGCCTACCGGCCCCTCATTCTCTGTCCTTTCTCCAGGAGCAGTGAGCCCGCACCTCAGGGCCTTTGCATACACTCATGAGTCAACCTGGAAGGCATTTCCTCTCCATCTCCACGTGCCTACTTCTCATTCTGTACCTTCTGTTCAAATGTCACCCTGAGGAAGACTTTCTGGCCCCAGTGGCCAGGGACCCCTCTACATACCAGGACTTGACCAAGCTCAGTGCATCCTAGATCAGTCACTGCTCTTCCAGGAGGTGAAGGACAGGTGATACAAAGGCTGGTCTGTCTAGCCAGGCTGCCCAGAGCTCCTCGGCAGCCCTCCTCAACAGATGCCCAGGTGTTCCAGCTGCCCATTCGGCCAAGGAGATGGAGGGAGGAGAGCGTCTGACCCTCAGTGTCCAGCCTCCTGGACAGCAGGAAGCACCAGTCTGCTGGGAGTGCAGAGACAAAGGCAGGCTGACCACAGAGCACACGCAATCCATCTCGGTCAACACTGTGGCGGTGCGGCCGTCCACCCAGCGATTTACATTTTTATTAAATCACATGGGGAAATTAGAGACATTATTACTTGCCTGAGCTTCTTAACCCTTCCTATGCCCATTCCCCACATTACTGACGTGCACTGTTGTGGGTGTAGGCTAAAGATCCCCAGCATCCACCTGGCAGTTCCACAATGGTGTGTGGCCCCCCTGGAGGCCATGAGGCAGCCTAGGTCACGTAGTCCGTTATCAGCTGACCATTAGGCTAATCAGGCAAACAGGAAGGGGCAGGCAGAAAGGTCTGCCCCCTCCTCAGCCTCCCCAGACTCCTAAGGTCTCAATGAGAACCCTCCCAGGGCAGGTTCCACAAGCGCCTAAGGATGAACGCTGCCCACTACTGAGCGAATAAAAGGGAGAGAGGCTAGGCAGCTGCCAGGTCAGTGGAACCAACCCAGCAAACCCTTGTCCAGCTCCATGCAGGCCCAGAGCTGGGTGCAAAGTGAAGGCAGCCAGTCAGACCCATAGCTGCCAGCCACCATGGAGTCATAAACCTTACACAGCTGGACTTTCAGTTACTGGCCTCCTCCCAGCAATGCTCAGGATCACTAGAGAACTGTCCTCCCAAGGCACTGTCACCTCACTAGCGACCTGTCTCCAGAAGATGTCAGACTGTGCTAGCATCTGCCAGCTGAGGACACGAAAGCCCCACTAAGGTTACAGCCACTGGGCACACCACTGTCTTCTCAAGCACCACTGGTCTAGAGCTCACCAGGAAGCAGTTTGAGAACAAGCCATCCAGGCAGCTACAGCTCAGGACCCCAACCTCAACTCTCTCTAGGCACCTCTGTCCAGTCAAGATGTAACCACGAGGCCCAGACTCTCAGGAAGCAAAGACCACAAGTAGGAGTGTCTTTTCCTCTGCCTCCACCTCCATGTCCCTTCCCTCTTATAGTCAGGTTCCACACCAGGCCATGCATGCGTGCGTGGCCCAGCACTGAGTCCCTGAAAGCACAGGAGTCATGGGGCCGGTGGGAGGAGCCTAACCCAGCAGGGCTGCTTGGTGGAGGTGGTGTACATGTGGACACCTCTCAGAGACAGAGGCTGAAGGGCACCAAGGACAGTGGCAGAGTCTGGCAGGCATCCACAGGGACCCAGGAGGAGTCTAAAACCTGGGATTTAGCCCTACCCCGTTCTTCTAGGAACTGAGGACTCCACACCCACCTTCACAAGAGGAATCTGGGCTGTGGGAGGGTGCCTGGGTTGGGGTTAGACAAGAAACCTCCGGTTTCCCCCACCCTGTGGCTGCTGAGTCAGGCACATGGGGCGGACCCCAATCACAGCCCCTTCCGGAGGGTGGCGGGCGTTGAGGCAGGAAGCTGAACCCTAAGAGAGGGCGTGAAGTCTAGCTGGTACCAGTCCACACAGTCGATAAAAGCTAGCTCCCCTCCCCCCCCAAACACACAGGACAGACACTCTCACACAGAAAGGGATAGGAAAACTGAGGCCTGGAGGTGGGTAGGGGAGTGGTCTTGTCCATATTTATGTTGCAGACTCCAGACAGGTAGGTTCCTACTAACCCACATCTGATAAACTCATGAGGGTAGAGATGGGGCTCAGGCCAGGGCAACTCCTAAAGATACTGAATCTAAGCCCCTAGGTATGAGAGCAAGAAGCACAAGGGACAAGGAGACTACCAACCAGAGGGAGGACATGAACAAAGGCCCAGAGATGGGAATGCACAGAGCACAGGCATTAGGTACCTTGGGCTCAGCAGCCAGGCCTGGCACAAAGGCAGTCCGATGTCTATATGGCATACATTGGTAAGACACAACGGCCAGAGAGTTTGAGGCACCAGATACATCTGCTGAACACACTCCTGGCTGCTCCAAGGGAGGAAGCACTCTTTCCCACAATTACAAAAAACCTTGCACAGGGGGCTGGAGAGATGGCTCAGAGGTTAAGAGCACTGACTGCTCTTCCGGA
>LOJH01002318.1:14077-43476 GCA_001685095.1 Ellobius talpinus | reverse complement strand
AGGCAGTTTCTTTATTAACCAATGAAAGCAACACATAGACAGATGACCCTCCTATATCATACGACCGCCACTTTGCTGCATCAACATAATTCCCTACTACATTATAAATCTTAACCTCAGTCCCACAGATAACTGTAGCTACCACCCCTTATTAAAGAAGCCTTTCTTTGCAGCAAATGGAGACCATCACAGAAAACCACAACTAGACACAGTGCAGGGATCAACTGACTGTAGGGAACCCAGCTCCAAAGGTACACCTGTACTGCACTGCACTGCACTGCTCTTGCAGCTATTGCTCTGGGAACACTAAGGAAGTGGGGATGCTGAGATTGTGAGAGTTAGAATATCAAGAAGTCGGCTGGGAAACAGCCTCTCCTAGAAATGGATACATAAACAAGACCAGAACAATGGCAGAACAAGGAATGTAACTAATGTGGAAGAGAAAAATTTTTGAAGGGTCCCACCCCTAGATGAAGAACTACAGGCAACTAACAACTGCTGGGAGAATTAGCTTCTCCCAGGGATAAACCACCTCTGTGGGTTGTCCAATTACACCCAAACAATAAAAACAGACCCAACAGGTTGCATTTAATTATTTGTGCATATATATGTATGTGCACATTTACATTGTGTATGTAACAGTAATAATCAAAGAAAAGGGGGCTATCAACTTGAGAGTGGGGGGCATGGGAGGATTGGAAGGAGGAATGGGAAGGCAGAAAATGGTACAATTCTACTTCAGTTAAAATATTTTTAAAAATATGAAAAATGTTTAGCATCTTGACAATGTATTAGTCATGTCCACTACACAAACAAAAGTACTAGACATCAAGGATATAGCGAAAGAAAACAAGAAAATACACTGAAGAAAATGACTTTTTAAAAAATTGTTTTTTTTAAGATAGTTTCTCTGTATAGCTCTGGCTGTCCTGGAATTCACTCTGTAGAGCAGCACACTGGCCTCGAACTCAGAGATCTGCCTGCCTCTGCCTCCTGAGTGCTGGGATTAAATGTGTGTGCCAAAAGCACCTGGCAAGAAATGACTCCAAAGACAATATAGATACTGAAATTATGAGAGGAATTTTTGAACTTGAGTGGGAAGATTTTATTCATTTTTCCTGTATATTTTCATTATTATGCAGTCATGACCATGATCTCCAGACAATTCTCACCATTTGTTTTACCCACTAAACATCACTCCATTTCTCCCTGTTCCCATCTCTGGTAGCCTCAATGCCAACTTCTGAATTCTCATATTCTATGTACTCCAGTAAGTTTAAGTCACAGAAAATTAGCCTTTTGTGTTTAACGGCTTACTTCACTTAGCATAATGTTTTCAAAGAACCTTCACGTTATAGCATGTTCCAGGATTTCATTTCTTATTGTTAAATAATATTCCATTGTTATGTACAGACTGAACTTTCTTTATCCACTGAAGGGCTCATGTCAAGAGGACCTCACCTTTTACCATTAAGATTTTCAATGAAGCTTCTGTATGTCGCCCTTAATTCTTTAATGAGATAAGCCAGCTAGAGAAAGATGACATGGCTAAGTGTCCCTTCCTTGAGTAGATAGAGATGACCTGTTGATTACTTCCCTTTTATTACTTTATCAAGAGGGTTCTGTTCTCTTTTCCTAGACTCACCCTCGTGTAGCACACACTGGCCTTGCACTCCTGACCCTCTCATCTTCACTAACCAACTTCTAGGATTGTAATTATGCACAATACCCAGATTTTCAATTTCTAAAAGAAATGGCTTGAATTCTGTCAACTCTCCCCTTTAAGATCAGCTGACTGATGATGTCTTTAGTACATTAATGTGGCAATTGGCTTCATTTATTGATTCTTATATGAAAAGCCATCCTTACATTTCAGAAGTATCATTTTATTATGGTGTGTGATTCTTTTAAACATATATTTAAATTGTTTTCTAGTGTTTTACCAAGGTGTTTTTGAATCAATATTTTAAATTAAAAAATTAATTTATCATATGGGTGGTGTCTTGCCTGGCTGTATGTCTGTGCACTGCACGTGTACAGTGTCCACAGAGGCCAGAAGAGGATGCTAGAACCTATAGGACCGAAGTTACAGCCGTGAGCTGCCATGGGGGTGCCAGGAACTAAACCCAGGTCCTCTCAAGAACAGACAGTGTTCTTAACCACGGAGGCACCTCCCCAGCCCTCAGGAGTATTTATAAGGATGCGCTAATCTGTATTATTGTTTGTCTGGCTTTTCTGCCATGGTAATGCTGATTTCACAGGAGTTGAGTGTTTCTTCCCCTTTAGGTTTTTGGGAAAGGTTTGAGAAAGTGGTGTTCCTGTTCCTAACTACATATTTTGAGTACCAAGTGTGCTAACTCTTCTCACTTCTCAAAGACTGGTGAATCTCAAACTTTAAAGGATGGGACCCTGCCTCTGCAGTGACTTCTGTTAAGGTATGGGTTCTCTGGGTACAGCCTCAGAGGCCTTGTCCTCAGGAAACCAGGACAGAGGTTTCCTTCGGTGTCTAGCTCTCAGACAGTTTTAACATTTTTGTCCATCTTAACCACTTCACTATAGAATTCAAACTTTAAAAACACATTAAATACTTTACTTGCATACATGGTTTCTGAAGAGAAACCCAATGCTTCTTAACCCATCTTCTATGGAATAGTAACAATACAAAATGAAACCATAATAGACATTACAACAGGAGGGTCTTTGAAAAGCCCTCCCCATTGACTTCTTTCAAGGTTTGCTTCGTCTTTTTTGCAGTTTTAGTATGGCATACACGGGTAGTTTTCATACTTAATCTGCTTGGTGTTCCTCTGAACCTACTGGATCTGTGATTTTTGTGATTATCAATATCGATTTTGAAAAGTCTCAGTCATTAGTTGTCAACATATTTATCTTTTCCTTCTGACACTCCAGTGACAATTACATCTTTTTAATTGATCTTCAGTTCAGTTACTATGAGTTGCATTTTAGCTTGAGAAATTTCAGCTGAAATTTTCAACTTCTTGCATCTTCCTTGGCTGTGTTCAGTACACATCAGAGGCATCTTTCCTAATGTTTCCCCTTGAGCCTTTGGAATGTATCCATTTCTTTGCTTACATTACTTATCTGCTTGCATATTTGACTATGCTTTCCACAACACTCCTTAACATTTCAACCATTCTTATCTTAAACTTCTTACTTATAAATCTGTGCCAAATTTGAACCTGGTTTTATGCTTGTCTTCGTGTACTCAGTCTATTTTCCTTGCTTTTTTTTAATGTGCCTTCCAATGTTAAAAAATACATACTGAAAGAATGTAGTGCAAACTAAGGTAACTATGCTTGACTATTTTAATGTTTGGCAGCTGGTTTGAGTTTCCTCTACATCTTGAGGATCCTCTCATCTACTAAGATCTCTTAGTCTATCTCATAATTCTGCTCCCCCCAGACAGGGTTTCTCTGGGTAGTAGCCCTGGTTGTCTTAGAATTGACTCTGGAGACCAGGTTGACCTCGAATTCAGATATCTACCTGCCTCTGCCTCTCACGGGCTGGGATTAAAGGTGTGCACCACCACTGCCCGCTTCATCATTCTGTTTTATATAGCAGCCCCACAGCTATGGTGCTCCAGTGTGCAGGAGAGGAAGCACTCTCTATAATTTTATTCAATCTCACATTGCACTGCCATGAGTCCTAGCATACAGCCTTCAGAAGCACATCTATCTCTTTTACTGTCTTTGGCAAGACAGGGTGTTTAGTAGCCACATGCTCTTTTCTCCTATAGATAAAATTGAAAGTCTTCTGCATAGGGAGTAGAGCTTGGTTATAGACAACACTCCCCACGGCACTTCAAAAGTGCTGACATCTAAGTATACCCCATATGGTCACCAAGAAAGCACAAGAGCTTTATGTTTTTCTCATGTTTCACATGAGAAGATCCTAGTGAATTCACTTCTACTGGTCTATCTCTGGTCCTAACACTTAAGACAGAGGAAGTGGGTGTGAATTTACAGAGGACAGATAATTTGCTCCCTGGTAAACAATCACAATCAGTGAAATCCCCCCCTTAGACCCCATATTCAGTTTATAACCAGGCACTTCACCTCATTGATCGAGTTTAGTCAATCTTACTGGGGGGAGGGGAGGCCCAAACAGGACCCTAAAGAGGTCCTTCCAATCTGCAGTTGAAAAATAACTCTGTTTACTTCAAATCCACTTAAGTGGAAGAGGCAGCAGAGGCTTGTATCTGATACACCTTACACAACTGTACACAGCGTATGAAATACAGGCCCAATGTAAAAAAGAAAAACACAAGGATAGAAAAATAGGAGAAAAAAAAGTCCAGTCAAAAAACAACAAACAAAACAAATGCATTACAACTGAGAATATTTACACAGGGTTCTTATGTCATCAATGTATAAATTTGAAAATTATTTTTACATCTATAAATATTAAGTATGCTCACAAAACTAGATTTAGCATGAAGCTTATCAGAGAACAAAATATATAGAATGACAATAATTCTTTATTAATACTTTAGTAAAACATTGTTCCCATTAAAATTTATCCCTGCTATTTATGACAAGCTACTGTCCATCATTCAAAGTACAATAACAGTACAAACTGTTATAGTTATGTTTAATAATTTTTATCCAAAAGAGATTTTTACTTATGTGAAGTCAACTTCAAACAAATTAGTGTTCAAATATAAAATCTAAAGACACCTTTGACCAACACCATTAATTCTTGTTTTTAAAAAAAATGCATTAGTGGTTTTTTGCTCATCAAATAATACTGTAAAGATGACAAAATTTTTTAAAATTATCTTAAAGATTGTCTCATAAGGTAGGAGAATGAGGACCTTTCAGAGAACATTGTTCAGAATTTGGGGTCTTCATTGCTTTCAACCAAAACTAGATAAGCCTGTATGTCAATAGTTTTGAAAGGATTTAAATGGGTTGCAGGTTAATACTGAACAAATAAATTGTGTATAGCCACCTAAGAGAATAAAAAGGCTTCTCATTTCAAAATATATTAATTAACAATGAAATTAATGTTTATGTTAACCATATGCAAAATCACAGAGTTAGAACACCAATATCACAAAGCAAATTCCCTAGAACATCTTATTATTTCTGTAAGATGCTAAAGACATTAGTAATTAGTTAAAAGTCTAGCAAATCCTTAGTGGGGAATAATGGCAGACTGAGAGAGGGGTATCACTAGATGATGACACCCTAAAATAGTAAATAAAACACGTTTTCAGCTGGGCACAGTAGCAATGCCTATGAGCTCAATACTTTGGGAGGCTGAGGGAGAAGGATCAGAGCTCAATGCCAATGCTGAGCTGCATATGAAAACCTGTCTCAGAAAACCAAAGGTGAGGACGTAGTGAAAAGGAGCAGTGTTTCAATTCCTAGTACTACACACATACATACAAAAACATCACAAAGAAATAAAAAACACATTTTTCATTACACTAACTTCAGATTTTCAAACTTAGGATAATTTGGATTAAGGATGTGGCTCAGTTAAAACCCTGGGTTTAAGAACCAGCAATTCATAAGCAAGGCAGGGTGGTGCATATTCTCAGCCACTTGGGAGGTGGCAAGGAAGGAGGATCAGAAGTTCAAACTGATCCTTAGCTACAAAGCAAGTTGAAGACAGACTGGGAAACATGAGACCTGGCCTCAAATGAATAAGTAAATAACTTATGATAAAGATTTCCTTAATTTAAGACATCACTGCTTCAAAGATGAATTTAATAAAGGATTGGATATATATGGCTCAGGGTCGAGCAGCTGTCCAAATAAACAATCACTTGACTTAGCACTTTGTCAAAGAAAATAACAATTGTACATCTATTAATGTTGAGTTTCTATTTCCAATGCCACAATAAAAACTTACTTGGATTTAATACGTCACTGGTTGAAAGATGAATCCAAATACTAAAAAATGTTAAATGTGAAACAAAATATCAAATAAAACACACTAACTTCAAATTTTTAGTATATAGTACATTCTAAGGATTGTGTGGGTATGTGTATTTGTGTGTATTCAGTGTGTGCACATCTGTATGGAGGTCAGAGAGGTCACAGGACACCTTGGGTGTTACTCCTCAGGAGCCATTCATTTTGGGGAAGCAGGGGCAAAGGATTTCTAACTGGCCTAGAATTTGCCAAATAGGCTATGCTAGTTGGCTAGCAGGGCTCAGGGATCTGACTGTCTCTCCCCAAGACTGGGATTACAATTGTGAACCACTAAGCCTTATCTTTTTTGGGGGGGAGGGGGGAGGGGGATCAAACTCAGGTACTCATGTTTGGAAGAGATGGGCTTTCCAACTAATTTGTTCCCTCAAGACAAAGTTTGTTTTCTGAGTCAGGGTCTCACTATGGAGGCAGAATGATTTCAAAATCTTAATCCCTCTGCGTTGGCTCTGGGATGTTGGGAGGCATATGGAAATATTTCAGATAAAATGGTTCAGCATCTGAAAGGGCATGTGAATCCTATATTTATAGATTTTTTTTAATGGGAACAAGTTTCTCTTAGCGAGTTGATATGAGAATAACTAGGAAACACCACCATCACCTGGGAGGAAAAAAGGAATCATTGCGTGTCATGGCTTCTTTGCTCAAAGGGAGTCTCTACTCAGGTGTCTTGCATGAATTGTTCTATTTTGATATTATAAAAAAAGACAAGTCATATTACTACCATGTGTCACTAACTTTTAAGATTTATTTTATGTTCTACTAGTCTCTTTAAAGACAAAAAAGGCCCCTTCCCAAGAACACCCTCCCCACACTCAGTCCCAATGTCTTGTGATAGACAAAACTAAAAAGGTCTTAGCATGAATCTTTCTAACCAATTTTAAATAACTTTTTATATATTTATATATTTATACACATACATACATATATAAAAATTTCATTAAAACCATTTCTAGTCAACAAATTTCAATAACCCAGTTCTATTCTTTGTAAAGGGTTCCACTGAGACTTATATGGATAAAATAACAGTATGTTGCACAGCATCTTATTTTTCACTCCACACTTTTAGGTAACTACCTCTGCTACACACTATGAATCTCCTTGTTTTTAACTACTACACACCATTCCACCCTTGGGGTAGGTTGTATTTTATTCATCCATTAGCCCACTGCTGGGCATCCAGGTTTTTAATTCATATGCATGTATTTCCTCTTCATTATTTACAAGTTTCTAGAGCCTCTGAAAGAAATGAAAATAATCTGAACTAGAACTGTATCTTTTTACTTTTTCAAAACTGACTCTTTTAACTTCGAGTTATAGACAAATAGTCTGCGTTTTTTTCTTTTCTTTTAAAGATTGTCTTATGTAGTTCAGGCTTACCTCAGTTTGCTTTGAAGTCAAAGCTAGCCTTGAACTCCTCATCCTCCTGCCTCTGCCTCCCAAGCACTAGGATACATGCACCATCATATTCATCAGCATCCAATGGTTTCAAGGTCAAATCCTTTGGAAGTGTTTATATTGCAGTAATGTTTATACTTTAATTTTCTCCAATAGTCAAACATTCCAGAAACCAATGACTAGATTGTTCTTTCTCTGCCAACTCAATTTCATGTCTGACAAACACCAAGTTCACATATTTCCACAGCTCTGTATCTGAGCACTCTATAACCTGTTCACCCACCTAATTATGTTCCTAAACTATACACTTAAGTGGCTATAAATTTACCATACATTATAAACAGTGCTAGTCTAAGTACTATTAGGATTATACTTTTGTTTTGCTTTGAGATAGGATCTCACTATGTGGCACAAGCTGACCTCAAACTCTAGATTCCCATGACTCGATCTCCACAGTATAAAGATGACAATAAGTATGTTTATACTATTCTTTTTCTAAAATCATCTCAGCAATTCATGGACTTTTATTTATTTATTGAGACACAGTCTATGTAGACCAGACTGGCCTCAATCTTGTGGCAATCTTCCTGTGATCCAAATGCTGGAATTATAGACAAGCATCACTATGCCTGGTTTACACTTCTATTTCATGTGAATTTTAGTATCACTTTGCAAATATTATAGAAAAATATTAAGAGATTATTTGGAACTGTATTATCTACAGATTCTCAGAATTGAAAATTTTATGACACTGTATTTATCTATATATATTTCTCTGCATTTGCTTATAAACTCCAAAGTTTTATTATTTTTCCAAAGAGATCTTGGTTTTGCACTTACATCAGACATTTCAAGTAAATAAGGCATTGCATAGATAAGGTATTGCCTCACTTAGTACACTGAGTGTTTCTTGCCTGTATGACCTCTCTTATGTGTGGAAAGGGATGCTCTCTGAGAAAAGGCCTTCCCACATGCATTACATTCAAAGGGCTTCTCACCTGTGTGACTTCTCATATGTATGATAAGTAATGAACATCGAGCAAAGGCTTTTCCACACTTATCACATTCATAAGGTTTCTCCCCCGTGTGACTTCTCAAATGAAGAGTAAGGGATGAGACTCGAGAAAAGGCCTTACTGCACTCATTACATTTAAATGGTTTCTCTCCAGTATGGATTTTTTCATGTTCAAGGAGATTTTGTCTCTGACTAAAGGCTTTTCCACACTGACTACAAAGATAAGGTTTCTCTCCAGTATGAATTTTCTCGTGCTCAGTAAGATTGGATTTCTGGCTAAAGGCTTTCCCACATATAGTACATGCATAGGGTTTCTCACCAGTATGAATTCGCTGATGTCTAATGAGGTTTGACATCTGAATAAAAGCTTTCCCACACTCATTACATTCATAAGGTTTCTCTCCAGTATGAATTTTCTGATGTGTAATAAGATTCTCTTTCCGGCTGAAGGCTTTCCCACACTCATTACACTCGTAGGGCTTCTCAGCAGTATGATTTCGCATATGTACAGTAAGGGAAGAACTTTGCGAGAAGGCCTTTCCACACTCATTACATACATAAGGCTTCTCACCTGTGTGGCTTCTCATATGTATAATAAATACTGAGCACTGAGAGAAAGCTTTTCCGCATTTATTACATTTATAGGGCTTTTCCCCTGTGTGACTTCTCATGTGCAGAGTAACAGATGACATTCGAGAGAAAGCTCTACCACACTCATTACATGCATAAGGTTTCTCCCCAGTGTGAATTTTCTCATGTTCAGTAAGATTTTGCTTCTGGCTGAAGGATTTCCCACATTCCTTACATTCATAGGGTTTTTCTCCAGTGTGAATCCTCTCGTGTTCAAGGAGATTTGACTTCTGACTGAAAGCTTTCCAACAATCCTTACAAGCGTAAGGTTTCTCCCCAGTGTGAATTCTTTGGTGTCTAATGAGGTTAGACATTTGAATGAAAGCTTTTCCACATTCTTTACACATATATGGCTTTTCCCCAGTATGGATTTTCTGATGTGTAATGAGATTTTCCTTCCTGCTAAAGGACTTTCCACACTCTTTACATCCATAAGGTTTTTCTCCAGCATGATTTCTCTCATGTGTGAGGAGGTCAAGTTTATGAGTGAAGTCTTGTCCACACTGATTACATTTAAAGGGAGCTATGGCATAGGGTGAGCAATGATAAAATGGAGCCCCATACTTATTACATTTAAAGTTATTGTCTCTTACACAAACCTTACTATAACTAAGAATATCTAAGTTTTGTTCCAAACACTTAAGTGAGTCACAATCATAGAGGCTTTGTCTTGAAGTAACAACATCTGAGCTCAGAAGAAAGATTTTTGCAACCTTTTTACAGTCAATGACATTTTCCTTAATCAGAGATTTCTTGGAGGTGGATGTGACTTTCCTCACAAGTGTTTCCTGTTGTTTCTCCATCTGTTCATCAACTTCCCAAACTTCTAAAATGGAGGACCAAAAATCATTACTTGTGAAATTTTCTATCACTAAACTATTCATAAAACAATTTAGAAATTTGCTAATGTGGTGTTGAATCTTTATAGTTGGGTTTAGTCGCCAATAAAAAAGAAACTAAACTGCAAATGCCCCCTAGTTCTCAGAGAAGAAGTTAACACCTCCAGACAATATTATGGGAAAACAACAACCTGACATTTGTAGATCTAAGTAGCACTGATGATATACAATATCCTTGTATATAATGAAGAAATTGGCACAATGAATGGAATGAAAATGAAAGGGTAAACACATAAAGGATTTAGATAAGGGGTCAAGTAGCAATAAGATAAAATTAGTATTTGTGGTTAAACACAGTGGGCCAGACTAAAGGTGTAAGTTTACTTCTCCTCCTTTCCAAAAATAGGTCAAAACTTAAAGGTAAGAGAAATAGGAAGGAATATACAACAGACAAAAGATTTCAAGACGATCGTACATGATGAACGTAGGCAGAGAGGACTGTTAGCTGGAGAGCACATGTAAGATGCTACAGCAAAAACATCATGAGGATAAGATGACAAGACACAAACTCAACGGAAATATGGTATGGCTGCTCCGTTTTACCACCTTTCTACATCACACTGAGCTCTTGGCTAATACAGTTAGATAAGAACAGGAAATAGAAGATGTACAAATTGGAGGGACAGAAAAAGCAGTATTAATACTGTTCAAAGACAACGTGGTCATCATGCAGAAAATCTAAGAGAATCAACAACTAAAACCTTTTGTGACCAATCATTATTAAAATGGTGACAGGACACAAGGTAAACATGCAAAACTAAATTGCTTATCAGTAATAAAAAAACAGGATCTGGAATTAAGAATACATCACTATTTATATTGGTATTCCTCAAAACAAAAGAAATACAAATCTAATAACAGATGTACAAGATCTATAAAGGGAAAACCACAAAACTCTGACTACTAAAATTAAAGAATAAATGGATACTGAATACTGATGGATAGGAAGATTCAGCATTCAGCATGTTAGCTCTTAATTTGATTCACAGGTTCAAAGTAATCTCATTTTGCACTTGACTCTGTGCACATACAGAGACAAACTGATTCTAAAGCTCACATGAAGGTAAAACACCCAGAAGAGAGAACACAGTATTAGAGGAGAAAGACAGTGAGATAGATACCACCTGACTTCAAGACTAAAGCAGGAAGACTGGAAGTTCTAATAATCATATAGTCTGGAAGCAGTGGAAGAGACAAACAGAACAATGGAACAGGATAAAGAACACAGAAAAGAGACTCAAATAAATATCGCCAATTAATCTTTGACAAAGGAGCAAAGTCACAGACAGCCTTTTCAACAGTCACTATAACTAAACATCTGCATCAAATAAAAGTCTAGATACAAACCTTACAGTTTTCACAAAAAGTAACTCAAATCAGAGAGCTAAGTGTAGAGCACAAAATTATAAAACTAATAGAAGATAACACAGGACAAAGTCTGGGTTGCAGTGGTGGGCTGGAGAGAGCGGGGACAAGAAAAGGCCTGATCAATGAAAAAGTAGGCTGAACTTCAGGAAAATTTAAAAACTTACTCTGTACAAAAGACACCATCAACCAAGTGAGAAGATAAGGCTAGAATAGTAAAGACTTGCAGAAGAAATATGTGATAAGATCACGGACATATGCAGAGAACACAAACTTTAACATTAAAAACAAAAACAAAACCTTGCCAGGTGTGGCTGTACATGCCTGTGATTCCAGCACTTGGAGGGTAAAGCAGGAAGACTGGAAGATCAAGGACAGCCAGGGTTATATGGTGAGCTCACAGTGTACCCAAAACAAAGAAATTCCCCTACCCTCAGGACAAAGCATCCAGTAAAACAAACAGGAACCTGGACAAAAGCCTTACTTAAAGAAATATAAAGACGTGGTCGCTAAGCATATTCAACCATGTTCAACACTGTATGCCATTGGGGAGGTTCCTGCAAATTAAAACATCAAAGGTATACACTAAGCAGCTAGTACAGGAATCTTAAACACGGACATCTCCAGAGGCTGACAAGGATGCACAGTAGGGACTCACAGATACTGTTGCTGGGAATCAAGATGCTGCATTCACTTTAAAGATAATCCAGAAGTTTCTTTCAAAATTAAATATATTTTAAAATAATTTTTTGCTACTTTTTATTTACTTATTTATTTATTTGAGGGAGGGGGCATGAGGAAGTCAGAGGACAACTTGCAGGAGTCAGTTTTTTACTTCCATAATGTGGATCCCAGGGATTGGGCCCAGGTTGTCAGGCTTGACAGGCAAGTACCTTAACGCCCTGAGCCATCTCACTAGGCAGCAAAATTAAATAATACTTTTACATATGATTCAGCAACCACACTCCTTGATATCTGCCCCAGTGAATTTAAAAAAAATCTAAGTTTATTATTATTTTAAAGAAAAAGATAGGGCAAAACTGGCACTAAAAACAAGAGATTTTAAAATCTGAATAGAGAGCAATTAGATCCCCTAAGACAGACAATACAGATTTGCTTAAGTATAATATTATCTCTTCCAACCACAAGATGCTTTTCAATCTTCCAAAAAGGATGAAGCAGTTCAAACTACCTTTCCTAAGCACAACTGCATGTAGGGTTCACATGCGGTTGACAGAATTGCCACCTGCACACATAAACATTAGATTCAGAACTAAGTGAAGAGAAGGACTTTTTTTAGGAGACCAAAACAGGCAGCAAGGACTCACAGTGGAAAGCATTTCTTCAGTTCAACTGCAAGCACTTCCTTGATTATTTTCCGAGAAGAACGCCTTCAGCAGTTCACTCCTATAGACACCCACTGTGACTCACTCCTAGAAATGTACAAACTACAGCCCCTTTAGTCCTTCTCAAATTCTGTGAGCCATCTAATATCCTCACACATCGTTAAATAGCAGCTATTACATTTCCTTTAATATAACTGGACTTGACTATACTACCACTTAACAACTATCTATACAAGAAAATGATTGGTTCTTTACAACCCAGGAAGAAAAAGGCTTATTTCTAGAGAAAATGAACCAAAGATACTCTAGACTTAGAAGCAAGCAGATATAGGATACATGTTAACAAAAAAAGTAGGAATTATATGAATGTTCATATACTGAATTGTGAGACCTCCAACCCTTAGTGTCCTAAAGGCTGTACCTCCAGGTAGGACATGAGAAAGCTTAGAAATAAAAGACTTATAGATACTGGTATTTGGGACAATTAACATAGCTTCTGGGTTCTGATCTAACCAGTACAGTCTAGTACTCGAAAAAGTATGAAAATCTTCATTACCTATTTAAAAAATTATTTCACCAAAAGAGGTGAAAGATAAGGCTAGAATAGGATACCACTATAAAATTTGTCTTTTGTTTGTTTGTTTGTTTGTTTTTTTGAGACAGGGCTTCTCTGTGTAGTCCTGGCTGTTGTGGAACTCACTCTATAGACCAGGATGGCAAGATCTGTATTTCTATTGACTTTCTTAAAACAACTGCAAGTATTACTTTGGAGAAAACTGAAAATGCATATTAAAATACAGAGAAATCAGGCCAAGGAGATAGCTTAGTTGGTAAAGTGCCTGCCTTGCAAGCAGGAGGACCCAAGTTCAATTCCCAACATTCACATGAAAATAGGAGGATCCTTTTAGCTCAATGGCCAGCCATTTTAACCTTACTGGCAAGTTCCAGGCCAATGACTTAAATGAAGTCTTAAATGAAGTAGATAGCAATTCTGAGGATGATATTGTCCTCTGTCCCTCACATTCATGTGCACAAACACATACACATACTGAAATAAACTATATAAAAGGAAAACAACATCTCCATTAGATCAAGAAACATGAAACCACAAGTTCTCATTACTTTTGCCTACATGAACTATCACAGAATCCTGGTAAATATGTTCATTCTATATACCCAAAGTCTATTAGTTTCATAAAGTAATAATTATGAAAGCAACTGAAGATTTAGGTTGTCCAAACTAAATTCCAATCAAAACTTTAGTAAATATGAAGAGAATGTCAACTATCTAGTTGTAATTTATTTTTATATATGCTTAATGAATAAGCCACATTTCCAATTAAAGTATACAGCGATCAAGAGCCAACCATCTCCACTCACTGGTTTTCTGGCTGCAGCTGCTAACAGCTCATCCTATGGTTTCCACACCTCTGCAGTGCCGTCAACTCCGCGTCACTTAAAATTCAGACCTACTTTAAACCTCAACTGTGGTATCAAGGGGGAAAAGCAGGAATGAGAACATAAAGAGGACAAAAAGCTGGGGTCAGGAGGACTGTGTAAGCTGATGGCTCATGCCAGGACGTTTATTAAGCAGTGGAGCATCTTATATATGGATGCAGGGGAAAGGGGACAAAGCCAGCAGAAAGCTATCATACAATGGGGAGAGGTCAGCAGGAAGCTTACCAAGCAATGCTGCACAAGGGAACACAGAGTATTTCAAGTATGTCACAGACCAAGCACAAAATGGCCTTGGGATTGATAGGGCTTATGGTGGTTTTAAACACCTGTCTCCGCTACCCTACAAACAGAGTACAGAATAATAAATACATTTTCAATGAAACTTTAACTCCAGAATATAAGGAAAAAACAGAAAATGGGTTGGTCAAGGTAGAGAAGAATCCCAGAAGTCAAGACCTATTTCTTATTTTGGATGAGATATACAGGGAAGAGAGTCCTGCAAAACGTAGACGTGTCATGCAACTCTGAGATCCAGGTGTGTTGACATTGGTGGAAGGAACCTAGTAGACTTCACTTGGTTCCGACAAATGGCAAGGAAGGCACAATTGAGTAAGCAGATGCAGATAAACCTTATTCTAGTTTAATAGACTACTGGCACAGGAGGGTGAGCAGGACTTTGAACACTAAAGGAAGCATGAAAATGATAATCCCTGCAGCTGGGGACAATGGATAACCCAACTTTGAACCTGATTGCATGGTCACTACGAAGCACAAAGATTTCCTATTATTAGCTCAGCACATTTTTTTTCCCTTTCTGTAGTGGGCCCAGTGGAAAATACCTCCATTTAAGGATGAACAATGATAATCAAAAAAGGACCACTATCAAATCTATATAACAGCATAAAAAGCAAAACCATGGATCTTTGGACTGGGGGAGCTGTTTGGTGTTTTGTACTTAGAATACGCAAGGGGAAGCTGACTCCTAACACTAGAAACAAAGAAAACAAACAGACAAAGGAAGGAAGAATCACAAGTCAAAAGGAAACACTGATCATAGTTGGCAAGACTTCTAAAGACAAAGAAAATACAACAAAGCAGCCTTCACCTGTAAACCCTGGTTTACTTGTATGGGCAAACAGAACAAGTGATTTATGACACAAAGCAACCAAGCTTCTTTTCCAACAATATTTAAAAGTAGAAAATAACACAGAATTGCCTAAAGCTCACAGAAAATACAGTAAACCTTTGGGAAAGAGAGCATGGCTTAAAAATTTTAGATACAGCCAATCTTGTCAAATGTAATAGTTTAAAAAGGTATTTTCCTGATCTTTAATATTTTTATGTGCATTGGAATGTATGTATGTGTACCACATGCATGTAGGTACCCAACAAACTAGAAAAGGGTTTCAGAACCCCTGGGGCTGGAGTTACAGATGGCTGTGAGCTGCCACGTGGGTGCTGGGAACCAAACTCAGGTCCTCTGTAACTGCTGAGTCACTTCTCTAGCTGGGCTGGGGATGTGGCTCAGTTGGTAGTGTTTGCCCAGCATGGACAAAGCTCTGGGTTTGATCCCCAGCACCCCAAAAACACAGCACTTGAATGGGAGAGGCAGAAGAATCACAACTTCAAGGGATTTCAATGGCAACATGGGGTTCTCTAGAGATTCACCCTTAAAACAAAGAAACCAAAAAACTCATCCAAACAAAAGAAAACAAACAACAAACAAAAATCCTCTAAATTCTAAGCTCCATGTAGATTTTGTTTTGTGCAGTTACATGCCCATGCTCCAAACAGTATTTTATCTTTACTGCTATTACTATAATGTCCATTCTTTCATTTATATCCACTTAGTTGTGAAATATTTACGAAAGCTGATTTGTATGTGTTACAGACATTCCTAGCACCTCAATGGATTCTCGTATAACGTGGCATACTTTTTCAGTTGGTTCTAGCATTTTTTAGGGATATAGTAACTGTAAATTCAAATGTGCCACGACCACCCAGCATCCCTCTTTAGTTCTAAAAGAACTTGTTTTTCTTTCTTGTCAAAAGCTTAGGTAAACCTAACAAACAATTTACATGATCTACAAAAGAAAATTTAGAAAGTTCCATTTCTCAAAGTAGATAGAAAGAAAACAAAATAAGAGCTTGACAAACTGCTAAAGTTAACTCATAAGTCCAACACAGTCCTAGGAAAATTCAGTATGGTTTCCTCCAAATAAGACAGTTAAATCTATAACATACATGCAAAATAAACAAGAGCTCTGAAGACAAAAGTGAATGCAACTGCAGAAACAAAGGACACCGTGAGAAGGATCAAAGGACACTGTTTAAATGTATCTTCTGGATGGTTCCATTTTTAACCAAGTAGGCAAATGCTCTATTTTCAAAACATTCAAGGGAAGAAGTGAGGAAGCAGGAAGAGGCCACCATAGCATTCCTAAGCTAGGAACTTAAGTTTCTAAACCATGGGGCTAGTGAAGCCAAAAATTAAAGGAAACCCAAGTATAAAATAAAGCTGATTTTAAAATATCACACTCCACGAAATGCTGAATATGTAAAGGAAATAAACTATGAACATGAGGAAGGGGGTGAAGATCAAACATAGGTACAATAATCATAAAGGTAAGCTGTAAATACACCAGAACACCCGTATCCTGAAATCACATGGGTTACTGCCCCTCAAAAATTAAAGAACATAACTCCAATAGGACAGAGTCATTCCTAGTATAGAAATGTCACACAACCTAACAAACAGTCCGTCACACATAGCTTTTGTCATTTACAGACTTAACACAGTCTTGGGAAACGGGAAATGGAAGCAACTCTTCACTGAACAACTGTCATGTGGCTTTCTCACTCAGAGCTACTTCTCACTTATTCACCTGCAGAGCGTCTCCAGAACATCTCTTCCTCCACCACCCAGGGCTCCTCTTCTTGCTCTAACTTGAAGATTACATCTGGTTTGGGGACTGGACCACCTATTACAGAAACAGGAAAGACCTTGCATGTTAGTGCTGGAGACAATCATACAGATCTGGGGCTGAGTCCTGGGGTCCTGAGGACGTAGGAAGGAGGAGAATCAAGGAACTTGCACCAGGACACAAGTCATTAGTATCAACCCTAAAGGTCAAAGCACAGGCGAGGCTCATGCACACACTGCAGAGGGAGGAAGTCCATGGTAACTAGACAGCTCCCTTACCTACGGTTACTAGGTTGCTGTAGGTCTCTAGCATCACATCTCGGTACAAACTCCTCTGGGCAGGTTTCATTTGCTGCCATTCCTCCTGGGTGAGGTCCACAGCCACATCCTTGAATGTCACTGTTTTCTATAAAAACATAATCCCAATTAATCTTAAGTCATCAAAATTAGGGCCTGTGATCAAAATAAGTAAGAATTCATTAGCTAGTAAACAGGGGTCAAAGCTTGTTAAAAATTGGTTTTGAAGTCTTCACCCTTACCAAGTTTCAGAGTGTAAACGGGGTAATATACCACAGTGACAGTACCTCTAAGAGTATGTGATCACTGATTCAGCGAGCACTCTCCATCCTCCATTATTAGCTGACAGCAGCACCCAGTGACTCTCTACTGTGGCAGGGATGAGTAGGTAGTTCAGACCTGACAGGTGGTTAGGTTTTAGTGAGAAAGGGAACTGGGCAGAGTAAAGGGCGAGAGAAAGAAGCAGGCAAGAAGAAAAGGCATGAATATTTCAATTCCTAGTAGACTTCCAGATAAAACGTGCAGCATGCAGTCAGACACAGGATGGAAGAAGAGAACATGTGAGTCATCAACCTAGAACTGGAAGCTAACTCCATGTCCAGTGAGTGTGAATGGCTAAAGAAACAAGTAATATTGTGCTAACAGGACTACAGAGAACCAAATGAAACATTCAAGAAAGAGACTCAAGTTTTAATTTACAATCAACATATTAGAAATAATACTATGATAATAGCATAATGGAAATAAAAAACAAATGAAGTATTTCTGGAAAAGAAAGCAACTTGATGACTAGTTCTTGCTTTTAAATTGTTTAAAATGTCTAATACCCAAGTAAAAAGGGAAAATATTTTGTTTGAGAAATCTGTAAGAAAGAAAAGCATCCACATAGCCAATCTTTGGGAAGAATTTACTCAGCAGTGAAATGTGATGACATAAAATGACAACTACAAAAGGACTGGGCTTCAATAAAAATTCTAGGAATTAGATTATTCCTATCATCAATACTGCACTGGCATTACTATCATCTACAGAATATTTAAGATATGTGAGGCAATGTTGTAATTTCTCTTGGCATATTAACTTTATTTGGTTTTGAGACAGTTTTGCTGTGTAAGTCTGGTTGGCCTGGAATTCAGAGATCCACCTGCCTCTGCCTCCTGAGAGCTGGGATTAAAGGCGATCCAGTACCACACTCAGGTGCATATTAACTTTTAAAAATTTCCTAACAAGGCTATACGTAGGTATTAACACTATTTAAAACGCAAGAGTACCGTAGCTAAAAGTAATGCACCTATCACAAGGCTATCATAGGGGAGGAGCCAGGATTCTAGCTCAAGCGATGTGGCTGCAGAGCTACAGGTTTTTACCAATCATGCAATGCTTTCTCTCTAAATCAGAGGGAAGGGTCTCCGAATGCCACAAATAATGCAATTTAATATGTCAATTGGATACTCAAGAACTCCTGGACCTGAAAACCTTTCTACTGCTGGGGCTTCACAGAAAACGTGGACTCATCCATGAAAGCTGAGTATTGCAGCACACAGTCTGAACTGGGCAGAGAAGACTGATAAACCAGACGTGGAAAACTTTGGTGCAGTAGTCATTTGGTGTGTAGTCATTGCATCACAAATGCACACATAAAACATTCTTGCTGCTGCCGCCCAAAATTGGACCAACCAAACTCATAAAATGTTCACAAGACTACTGAATATTTTGACCTATCTCTGTAATTACACATGAAGCCAAGATAAAGACCAACCTGGACAATGTAGGGAAACCTGATCTCAAAATGAAAACTAAAAGATTTTAGACTGAGGGAATGAAGGAATGATTAAAATCAAACAAACAAATAAACAAAAACAAAACCCTTCAGCTGGGACTGGAGAGATGGCTCAGCAGTTAAGAACACTGGTTGCTCCTCTGAGGGTCTACGTTCACTTCCCAGCACCCACATGGGACTCGGAGCCCTCTTTAACTCCAGATCAGGGACACCACACACAGGTGACACACATGCAGAAGAAACACTCACAGATATAAAACAGTAAGTAAAATGCTCAAAGGAGGAAAACCTTTAGTGCAAATACTTGGTATTTAAGAACTGATAATGTAAAAATAAATTAATCTTACACTTTAAAAGGCTATAAGTGTATTTACATATATCTGTATTCTTTTGTATCTTATTTGTAAAAACTTAATACCTTAATACTTTCAATAAATTAAACACTTGTCAAACCTAAATCAAGAATAAGATACAATCAGTAATCTTAGAATTTAAAGAGAGCACGTAACAGAAGTATAGAGCAGTGAGTCATTTTTATTGTTTTATAAAGGGTCTCCTGTAGTCCAGGCTGACCTCAAATCTGCTACATACCAGATGACAGTTGGGAGGGTCCAGACCCTGCTTTGTATTTTCCTGTTAATTTGCATAATGAAAGTAAATACCTCTCCCCTTTAAACCCCAACATGTTTTTTAAAACATCACAAAAAATAAAACAAAACAAACCAACAAAAAGACTATAGCTGAAGCAAGCAAGAAAACAGTAGATGACCACATTCTTGTTAATGAAAACAGACATTTTTATTACTCTGTAGGGAATCTGTGTAAGCGCAAAGACTTTAATTTAAGAAGGCACTATATAAAAAGCATTACATGCAAAACATGTTGCCAAATTCCATGGGTTTCAAGAACTGTGTTCTGGGCTGAAAATAGTAGCATGGAAAACAGCCCATCTTTTCAACATTTATTTTTAAATTACAACTCAGGGCTGGGAAAATGACTGGTTTTTTTTTGATGTTGTTGTTTTGTTTTGGTCATACAAACCTAATGACCAAAGTTCAAGCCCCCACAGTAGGATGGGAAAATCAGCTCCCAAAAGTTGTCCTCTGTGTGCACTAATAAAAAATGTTCAAGTTCTATCTCGGATTCTACTGTAAAAGCTAATTAGTTACATGGCAGCACACCTAATAACAAAGACAGACAATTTACTAAGGGTGAGTTCATTAGGCAACATGGGGAGACTGTTGCTCAGGCCTGAAGAAGGGGTAGTTCTAAAGTCAGTCTGTCTCGTCAGACTACACAAGGTGAATGAAGACACCGGCACGACTATCAAAACAAGCCTGGAGAGCAGAGCTGCTAGTCTGAAGCTATACACTTCAGCAGTGGTGGCAGGGCTGATCCTACCCATGTGGCTCTATGGCAACCTTTAGGGGAGACACTGATGAAAAAAACTATAATGTAACTAAAGAAATGGCTTCTGTTTTTAAAATTTTATTTTAAATTTATTTTATGTTCATGAATGTTTTGTCTGCACGCATGTATACACAGCACATGCATGCCTGCTGGATCCCTCGGAACTGAAATTAATGATGTCAGAGTTACCATGTGGGTGCTAGGAATTGAAACTTGTCCCCTGTAAGAGTAACAAGCACTCTTAGCTGCTTTCTCCAGCTTCTGAGAAACTACTTTCAAGAATGAAGCACACTAAGAGTAAAATTAGAACCAAAATATCTGATGAACACTTTGAGACCTTCAACGATATCCATCAGAGAGCACTGTTAGCTTCTCACAGTGTTAGTATCCCAGTAGTTTTAAGTCAGTCGCCCTTTCTTCTTTTACACTGATAATAAGAAGCACACCCTGTCACTGAAGTTTTATTTCTTATAGATATCTAACACAAGTGGACCTGCTTGGTGATTTTAAGTCTTTGAGCGGGGCACCAAATAATTAAGACTATGTGAGCACTACTTTTTGCTGTCTATCTATGGTGGAGAACATCATGAGCATTTGACACTTTAAGTTCCACTATGTGGGTTTCAGGGATAGGGACAGGAGAGCTGCTGTGGAATGATCTTGAACAATGTAAAGATTTGTCACTCGAATTGGTTTAATAAAATGCTGACTGGCCAGTAGCCAGGTAAGAAGTAAAGGCAGAGCAGCCAAACTAAGGATGATGGGAAGGAGAAGGGCAGAGAAAGGAGATGTCAGTCAGACACAGAGCAAACAAGATGGGCATGCAGTAATGAGAAACGTACCATAACGTGGCAGAGTATAAATAAGGAATATGCATTAACTTAAAATGTAGGAGCTAGTTAATAATAAGCCTGAGCTACTGGCTGAGAATTTCTAAGTAATATTAAGCCTCTGTGTGGTAATTTGGGAAGCTGCTTGTGGGACAGAAACTTCCACCTACACGTGGCACCCAAAAGTTAGGCAAGAATTTCCACATAAAGCCTCAAAAAGCTTTAAAAATGATTCTAAACACACACACACACACACAAAATGGAGTCAAACTTGGCTTCTGAGTAACTGCTTTTTCTAGGATAGGCTCTGTTTGCTAGCAGAGGCACGGCTTCCTGATTTAGCATTAGCAGCAAAAATGGCATGGATCTTTTAAGAAGCCCTGACACCAAACAATTCCATGGGGTTTATAAGCAGTGGGTGGCACACTACCTATAAGCAGTGTGGACTCAGAAACTTCCCAGAGTTGGAGTGGTAAACGTGACTCCAGCCAGCATCCAACATGAAATTAGACTCTCAGGAAGCTAAGGAATGGGGCAGAGCCAGCAGCAAGTCACTGCAACTACACCCACTCCTTTAATAAGACTGATCTATTGGTCGAGCATTTATAAGTAATACTAAGCCTCTGTGTGCTAATTTGGGAAACGACTCAGAGACAGGACACTTCCACCTACAGAGAGTACTCTATCAAGATATACCCCGAGCTATAATGACAGCAAAGACTTCTGTCTGCTGAGTCTTTTCATCTGCCCTATACATGGTTTTAATACATTTTTATTAGTGTTTGTATGTTTAATGTGTGGTCCAAGATAACTCTTCATTCAATGGAGCCTAGAGAAACCAAGAGGTCAGGTTAGGCCATGTTTTCTTGGACATGATATGAAAAAAAAAACTCTTGCAAATTTAATAAAAGACAAATCAGTTTAGGGCTGGGGAGATGGCTGAGCAAGCCTGATAACCTGAGTTTGATCTTTGGACCCCATACAAAAAGCTGGATGTGGTAGTACACACCTGTAATGATGTAGGAGGGTCTTCTGTCTATGTATTACTTTCATTGGTCAAATAAAGAAACTGCCTTGGCTTTTTGATAGGGCAGAATTTAGATAGGTGGAGTAGACTGAACAGAATTCTGGGAAGAAGAAAGCAGAGACAGACAAACGCCATGACTCTCCGGCCCAAGATGGACATAGGCTAGAATCTTGCCGGGAAGCCACAGTCATGTGGTGATACATAGATTTATTAGAAATGGGTTAATTAAGATGTGAGAGTTAGCCAAGAGGCTAGAGATAATGGGCCAGGCAGTGCTTTGAATGAATAGTTTCTGTGTAATTATTTCGGGTAAAGCTAGCCAGGTGGTGGACACGGCCTGCTCGCTCACCTCATCACTACATGTAATCCAACACTACTACAGTGAGATGGGAGGCAGACATAAGAGAATCTGTGGGAAGCTTGTGGGATTGCTATCCTGGAGTACACACCACAGCAGCAGAAAAAAGAGACGTTGCTCAACTTGTGGAAGCCAAGAACCATCCACCTACACCACATACACACACACTCCACACAGCAAATTTAAAAAATTACAAATTTAAAAAAGACAAACTGAGGGCTGGAGAGATAGCTCAGAGGTTAAGACCTCTGACTGCTCATCCAGAGGTCCTGAGTTCAATTTCCAGCAACCACAGGGTGGCTCACAGCCATCCGTAAATGAGATCTGATGCCCTCTTCTGGTGTGCAGGCATACTTGCAGATAGACACTGTATACATAATAAATAAATCATAAAAAATCAAAAAAGACAAACTGGCCTGGTTGCAGTGGCACATGCCTTTAATTCCAGCTCTCAGGAGGCATAGGCAGGCAGATCTCTGTGAGCTGGAGGCCAGCCTGGTCTATATTCCAGGACAGGCTGTATAAGATGTACAATCAGTGCGTTACAACTTAGTCTATTTTCTTAATTTGTTAACTCCCTTTATATACATACATAAAAATCCATATTAACAGCAAGTAACAGGAGTTTTAACCTAATAAAATACAGAATCATTAAGGCACAAATAAAAAGGACAAATGATAGGAATAGGCCAAATGGCAAACCTGTGTACTTCTTTACTCAGGGCCACACCAGAGTGTGCGCACTAAAGTCAAGGGTTTGAACCTGAGTTTATTACACACTGGTACCTGATTGTATAAGCTTCTTAACTCTATTTTGACTTCCTTTATCTATAAAAATTAAAATAACATCTGCCACAACGTTCTGATAATAGCTACGTGAATTAAGCTATACATAGCTTATAGTGGGATAACCTGGAACACAAGAGTCACAAAGCTGACACAGCACTGAAGAGGATTCTTCTAACTGGCATGTAATCTAGTCACACACAATTAAGAGCTGCCATAGACAACATCTATATCCTAATTCTGTGAGTCTGAAACTGGTTACTGTTCATTAATTAGAAATATACCTAAAAACTGCTTCTATTAAATTGTCTTGTTTGATTTTGGGTTTTTGTTTTGTTTTGTTTTTCAAGACAGGGTTTAGGGTTTCTCTGTATAGCCCTGGCTGTCCTGAAATTTGCTCTGTAGACCAGGTTGGCTTCAAACTCAAGAGATTATCTGTCCATGCCTACAATTAAAGGTGTGTACCACCACTGCTCAGCCTAAACTGTCTTTTTATAACATAATTTTAAGTATTTATTGGCCACCTGTATTTCCTCTAATTCTTGATCCAATTTTTTCTTTGTCCATTTTTTTCTTATTGATTTTTGAGAATTAGTGTGTTTGTGGTATGTATGTACACACATGTATATACATAGATATGAAGAAAACATACCTAGCTTTGCCTTTTCATAGCAGGTATGGTGGTTTTACTGAAGAAGTAAATCTATGTATGAACCCAATCAGTCAAACTTCTCTATCTTCTAGGTTATACTGAAGTACTGAACAGAGTCAGCACATCTAAAGGGCAGCCCAGGAAGGAGAGACTCCACAGCTGAGGAGAATAAGTGATGGCAATCAACTCTGGAGCACTGGTGCCCTTGACTCCCTGGATGCTTATGGGATGCCTTCCATTACTATTCCTATTCTGGGTCATGAAACTGAGGCACAAAGAAATTAAGAGACATCTCCATCCACTGTCATGCACTTTACAGTCACCGGTCAAAATCTCAACTTTAACTCTGTTTAGGGCTAGAGAAACACTATGCCAACAAGAGAAAAATGTCTCATGAGCCTTTAGATCAATGGTTCTCAACCTGCGAGCTGTGAACCTTTTGGGGTCGAATGACTCTTTCACAGGGGTCATTTAAGACCATTGGAAAACAAAGATATTTACATTATGATTCATAACAGTAGCAAAATTAGTTATGCAGTAGCAACAAAAATAATTTTATGGTTGGGGGTCACCACAACATGAGGAACTGTATTAAAGGGTCACAACATCAGGAAGGTTGAGAACCTCTGCTCTAGATCATATAGCAAAAGGAGTGTGTGTCTGCTTCACAATGATGAGAGCTGAAGAAAAATGCAGCCAAGAAAAAATGTTCAAACTACAGGAATGAACAACTTCAAACACAGAAAGAATCAAGAGTGGAGGTAAACACTGTAAGACAAGACCACTGCACTGAGCCAGTGAGTAATGACACTGCCACCAGTCCTGATGATCTGAGTTCAGTCCCAGGGACCCATACGGTGAAGGAGAGCTAAATTTAACAAGTTGATCTGAGTTCAGTCCTGGGGACCCATATGGTGAAGGAGAACTCTAACAAGTCGTTCTCTGAGCTCCGCACTTACACAGCAGCATACATACTGCTGCCCGCCCTCCACACACAAATATAGAAAATATGTTTAAAATTATTCTGGCAGGATATAGCAGCACATGCTTTTAATCCTAGCACTTGAGCGGCAGAGGCAGGTGGCAGAGCATTGGTAAGTTTGAGGCCAGCCTGTTCTACAAAGCAAGCTCCAGACAAACCAAGGCTTCATAGTAAGACCTTATCTCAAAAAACAAAAACAAACAAAAAACCCAAATAAAAGACTATCGCATTTTCTAAGACCATTAAGAGAGAGGGGAGAGGGGAGATAGAGTTGGAAGGCTACAAACAACAGAACTGCAAGGATGCCAGAAAATATCCATATAATTTAGTTTAACTTGCTATCAAAAGTTCAAACTGAGAAGCAAACAAAAAACATATGAGTAGGATTATTCTAAAGTGGTATGCATGTTTTACATACTATTCTATATAATTTTTCTCTAGCCAAGACTTACTTGTAAAAATTGAGCTTAAAGTAACAAAAATCATGGAACTATTTTAGAATGTATTTTCTGGTTTCAGTGTCCACACAAAGCTTTTGCTTTCCTTACGTAGTTTTTTTCCTCAGAAACTACAAGTTATGGAACAGATTTTATGTCTGTTCACTTCAAGTCTCTCCATAATATCTGACTTTGAATCCAACCGGAGTAACTTTGCAGCACTCAGTTGTCCACAGCCCTACATCCCCCCCACCGGCTCTCAGTTATTCACTCTGTATTTTTCTTCACTTCGACTCATTTCGTTTCTCCCAGCTTAGTGGTAGATTATAGCAACCCACAACAACTGTACTGCAAAACAATGCAGGGGAAATTATGTTCAGAACGTACAAAAGATCTGGTCATGTCCTCTTCTTCCTGGTAAAGTGCAGAGTCCTGGGAACACCAAGCTGAGGAAAGAGAAGCAAAAACAGATTTGCTCAGAGTTCCAGACAAAGGAATGTGGAGAGCTTTATGACCAGATGTTATAAGATCCTTGAGAAACTTGATCCGCAACATCACGAGAACTGTTAGGTACCACATCAATCTCCAGAGACTCCGAAATGTACGGATAACACTAAAGTTATGCATGAGGTCTGATGAAATTTTAAGGAGGTTGACTGTCCAATAACCCTACTGGCTACACAGCAATACAGTATTTCTCTAAGAAAAAGTCCTGATGTGAATTATAGAAGGCGTAAACATTTGATAAGTCAAAAATTAGCAATATACAGACGTTATTCAGAAAAATGGCAATAAGTACCCAGATAAAAACGTTCAAGTGGCTGTTGCTGAGAAGTAGGAACAGGGATAAGAAGGGATGAAACAGGAAAGGCCTATTTCTAGTTTCTAGCACCACTTTTAAAGCATACTAAAATATATTCTCTATGAAAAGGATGGAGCCAGGAAGACGGCTCGGCAGGTGAAGGTACCAGTCTTCAAGTCTGACAAGTTGAGTTCCATCCCCAGGAGAGAACCAATATCTACAAGTCGTCCTCTGGTTTCCACACATGCTCTGCGGCATGCATGAGCCTACACACATGCACATGTATAGATATAAACACACACACACCCAGTCAAGCTAACAAAATATGTCTATCCTGTACAGTCAGTAATACCCACGTGAACTTCCAAGACAGGAGATCAAGCTTTCCAAGCTCTCCCAAGGAACCCACACTCTGCTCTTTCTGCCACCTCACCTCTTCTAGGCATCCTCTGTGCCAACTGCTCCATGTTGTACAGCTGTGGCTGGTATTTCAAGGTTGAGATGTCATTTGGTTCTTGCTGGCTCTGGGAAGGACTGGTCAGGATGGCCTGCAGGTGCAGAGCCCACCCCTGGCCAGGACTCTTCGAGATTTGGTGTGGGTCTCAGGTCAGAAGCTTTCTTCCCATGGCAGATACCTGTTCTCAGGCTTCAAACTCATACCACAGATCTGTCTCAGTGTGGGGGGAGGTAGGACCTGTAGGCTCACACCAGAAATCACATTGCCTCATGCATTCTCACAGGCTTTCTGTCAAAGCCATCCTCAGACAGCCCCCACGGTCAGTATTTTCCAGTAGATTACTGCTGTTTAAAACATGAAGTTTTCAAACAATGGGACACAAAGCAAGAGACAACTAGCACTGCCCCCAACACTTACTTCCTTGCCTGCAACTCAAACCCAGTACTGGCGGGGTTACTGAATGAAAAACCAGGTGGGCTCAGAGATAAAAGCCAGACTCAGTGCCTCAGGCTACATGAAGTGCTCAACAGAGACAACTAGAGTCTAGAAACACAGTGATGCTCAAACATCTCTGAACACAGGGACAGAGAGAATGCTGAGTCAGACAACTCAGGGCTGCAAGATGCATCACTGGGAAACAAAACTTATTGCTTGAGCTTGACGACCTGAATTCTACCCCTGGAACTCATTAAAAGAGGAAAGAGAGAATTGGTTCCAAAGATGTCCTCTTACCTCCACACGCATGCTGTGACATGTGTGCATCTCACAAGCATATGATAATGCAGTTTTGGTAATACTTAGTCACAGAAATCCCATGTTGGAGTAAAGGGAACTGCATTAAAACTCCAGCTCTTACCATTCTCTATCTGAACTGCCTTGGTAATTTATAATTTAGGTAAAAAGAGCACTGGAATTTAGAATTTCAAGGCTTTTCATTTGAAATAAAAATTATCACCTTGTTAATGATATTAGATATAAATAAATGAAATGGCTATTAAAATATATTAGTCAACCATCTATGAGCCTTTAATAACAGAAAAAGTGAATGCATCTTTGTTCAGTATGCTGTGGGTGGGGAGTGATGATGAAAACATAACTTGTATACTCCATGGCACTGAATTATATAATTAAGCATTAATACAACGAATTTTATATTGTGCATTATCTGCTGATATGGGCTATACCCCTGGGGTTCTGAGACAGTGTCTGTCTCACTGTACCTTGGATTAGCTGTAAGCATCCTTGAACGTGAACTCCTCCTTTAGCCTCGTGGGTGCTAGGATTATAGACGTGTGTCACCACACACAGCTTGAGAATTTTAAAGGAGAATGTGATTTGCTATCCAAGAATAACAGAAAAAGATGGCTAGCTGGCTTAGTAGTCAAGTATTTAAATGTCTTATTTAAGTTTGGGTCTTGTTAAATATACACGGACAAGAACACAAACCAAGCCAGTGAGGAAAAAAAAAGGGGGTATGATAAATATAAATAATAAAGACATTTTTCAGTAATTATGATAAATAAAACAGAATTCAACTCACCTATTAACAGTCCAGCCAGATAAATGAATTAAAAGGTTCAGCTGATACTATTCTCATGAGAAACCTGAAACATAAAGACAAAGGGTTTGGAATATAAGATTCTCGACAAATGCAATTTTAAAAAGAGAGAAAAAGCAGTATTATCAAACAAGAACACTTGGACTAAAAGGTAAGCCCCAGAATTAAGACGGATGTGTCTTAATGGGGAAAATGGTGACTTCGGTAACACTGCACCGTCTCCAGACTGGAAGTGGGTTACAAGCTCACCCACTCAACTTTTCTTTGGCTCATGTAATACAGACACATTTGGAAGCAGGGGTTTTTAGAACCCTTGAATGATCCAGTAACTCACTGAGAAAAGAAAATGTTTTCAGAACCAGTTCTTTTTAACCGGTGTCCCAGAAAAGACAAATGGAGGGCAGATCTGAATTCATCCTGCCGCTCTGCGTTTCACCCAAATGCAGCCGGGATCAGCTAAAAACAGTGAACCTGCTAACAACGGTGATTGGAGAATGAATCCCAGCTGATGTTTGCTCCTGCGCTTAGAGATAGTTTTCTTCTTTCTTTTCCTTCCTTCCTCCCTTCCTCCCTCCCTCCCTTTTCTCTCTCTCTCTCTTTCTAAAAAAAAATTATTAAACTAATCTCAGGGCTAGGAATGTAGCTCACAGCTTTTGCGTCGCATGACTGCAACGCTAGACTTAACCCCAACGCTGCAAGAGTAAACAAATAATAAGTAAATAAATAAGCCAAGCAAACCATTAGATATTAATGAACTTAGAAAGTTATAAAAATAAAAACTGAAAAGTTAGAGAACAAAGTGTTGGGGCGGGGAAAGAACAAGGCGGAGAGGCAAAGAAGGAGGGATCCTTTAAAAATATATATATACAGGATGTTTTCGTTAGTTACTAGTTATGACAAATACTACAAACCCAAGAGAGCCTGAACCAGTACACGGTACACAACCCTCACACTCACCACCACACCCCCTCAAAACCACCAGAGTCTGTCTGTCTGTCTGTCTCCCTCCCTCCCTCCCTCCCTCTCTCT
>LOJH01002318.1:2249-13957 GCA_001685095.1 Ellobius talpinus | reverse complement strand
CACACACACACACACACACACACACACACACACACACACACACAGTTTTTTTGTGGCTGCAACTTCAAACATTCCCAGGGCAGTTCCGCTGGCGGAGTGCACCTCGGAGGCACGGATCTTACTCGGGGTGCTCCGAGTCCCCCGAGAGCCCGCAGCCCGCGCAAGCCGGATCACTCGGGCCGCTCCCTCGCTTCCCGCGGAGGGTTCCCGGCAGCGCCACGAGCCCCAAGCCCCCGAAACGCAGTTTCCTTTCCGAGACGTTACACGCAGCAGCCCCACAGACAGATCCATAGACCCCAGCAGCAGCAGCAGCGCACGACCGTTAAGTCCCAGAGCGCAGGTGCTCCCAGAAGGCCTCGCGGCCCGATCCAACTTCCGGTCAGCGCTCTGGCTGCGTGTCCTGTGTGAGGGACGGGAGAGTCGGCCGAGGGCGAACTGGTGGTCGAGCCTGTTAGCGCCGCGATCTGGTGACGCTGGCTGCGAGGCTGCACTGGCCGTGAGCAGCCAGAGGGCACTGGGGGCACTTGACTGAGGTTTCTTTGTGGACTACACTTCCCAGAAAGCCTAGCGGCCGGTCACGCCTCTCGCCGGAACTCGGGCGTTTCCACTCTCCTGGCGGGACCGTTTAGATGGGTGAGGCAGAAAGCCCTGCGTTGTGCAGTAGTTAGGTTTCTGTCCTGTGCTACCGGTTCCGATCTCAGACGACGGAAGGGCTTCCGGTGAGGACAGGGGAAGCCTGTGCGGGCACAGTGCCCTCAATGGTTTTTGTGGGTCGTCTGTAATACATTCTGATAGGCTTTCTCTGAGGACATGAAACGTCTGATCCCTGTGGAGTTGTGGCTGAAGTAAGACTGTGCCCAGATGTATGTGGCATCTTGCGTGTTACCATGGGATTCCTGTCGCCCGTCAGGTGGTGACTTCGGAGCTCTGTCCCCGGGAACCCTCTCTGAGGTGAGGTCTGGTTCTAACCCGGGGCAGCAGTAAAGGAAACCTTTCCTGTAGAGTCTAGACACTCAAATCAGTCAGGATGCCCGTTCTCCCCTGGTCACCACTCCTATGCATGACGGATAACGGGGATAAGACCGGTAACGATCCCTGGCCAGACCAAGAAAAACCTGGCGTGTCACAATTGTTTTTTTCTACTCCCACTTTTAGCCTTTGCCAGGTGAGTTGTCCAGAAAAGGGACAGAGTACACAATGAACTACAAATAATAGTCAGGGTATGGCGGGCTTTCCTTTTCGTATGCCTTCTGGAAACGCTTGCTTAGTGATGACTTGTCAGTTGGGTATAGATCCTTATGTTGTCTCCACTGAGAAAAGAATAGCAGTGCCTACGATTAGTTCCTAATACTCAACATACACCTAATGTTCAACCTGTTGGAAAACTGACTCTACTTTCGCTTGTTGAACATTCATCTTTTTAAGTATGAAATTTGTTATTTTTTGTTGCTTTGTTTTTTTTAAAGATTTTTTTTATTATGTATACAGTGTTCTGTCTGCATGTTTGCCTGTACGACAGACAGAAGAGGGCACCAGATCTCATTACAGATGGTTGTGAGCCACCATGTGGTTGTTGGGAAGTGAACACAAGACCTCTGGAAGATCAGCCAGTGCTTTTAACCTCTGAGCCATCTCTCCAGCCCGAAATTTGTTGTTTGTTTATTTATTTATTTATTAAAAAAACCTTTATTGAATCTTTTGGGGTTTCACATCATGCACCCCAATTCTATTCACCTCCCAGTCCACCCACATTCCTCTCTTCATCCCTGTTACACCCCTCCCACACAAAAGAAAACAAAACAATGTAAGCAAGCAAGTAAGCAAACAAAGGCAAGAACAACAACAAACCCCCTCAATAAACCAAAACAGGACAAAACCCACACCCGAAACAGAAAAATCCCTGCTTCTCCTTCTCTTTCAACTCTCTGTCTCTCTGTCACCTCCTCGTCTGCCCTGATGGCATTGGAGGCTTCCGTGTGTCTTATAGTATATCCCTTTGTTCAATCAGCTTGACTGGCAACTGTTCATTGCAATGAGCCATTGGTCTGGTTCAAGGCCTCTGGATTTTGGTTCCCCATCCTCTCTGGATCCTCACCGGAGTCTCCCGAGGTGTCCTGTGTCTTGGAGATCTTGCAGGTATTGTTCCATAGGACCAGTCCCTTCACAAACTCCAGCAGGACCACGGTTGCCATGATGCACGCCAATGGCCAAAGTTTGTTATTTTAAATAAATGATTATTTTAGAAATTTCAAAACCCAGAAATTACCAAGAACAATTGACCAAGTAACTAATATTAATATTTTAATGAGTTTCATTATTGTGCCAATATCAGATTATACTTCATGTACCATTTGTAGCTTACAATTTCACTAAAAATATCATAAATCTTCTGTTAGCAAATGGTTTTGCTAAGTTCCATTTTAAAACACACATATTTCTTTGCATGAGAGAGCCAGAGTTTATACTTTTCTTCAGATCACTTTTGTCAAGCTTTAAATATTAAACATCTATCAGAGGTTGGCGTGAAGGCTCAGAGGTTAAGAACATCCATTGCTCTTGCAGAGGACCCTGGTTTGATTCCCAGCACCCACATAGTGGCTCACAGCTATGTGTAACAACTTCAGTCTCAGGAGATCCAACACCCTCTTCTGACTACAGCCAGCACCAGGCATGTACAGGGTAGACATACATGCAAGCAAAATGTTTTTGTTTCATACACAGTTTAAAATTAATTTTTTTTAAAAAAAAAGAAGACCTCTGTCTCTCAAGATCATGCAACTATTGTCTATTGAGTCCCAAAGCGATGAGTTTCAACTTCCCATTTGGATGATCTACTTATATCTGATTTTTGTGTATGCTAGAAAGTAAGGTCAGGTCTCCCTATTAATTCCCCTTTTTTCAAATCAGATATTGCAAAATCCTTTGGGTTCTCATTAATCTGCAAATACACATAGTATCTCTATATGTATGAGTATAATTCGGAGCCTGTTATTCTATCCCATTGGTCTAAGCACTGGGGTAGAGGTCAGTGATAACACACTTGCCTTGCCTACCCAAGGCTCTGAGTTCGAGCTCCAGCACTGAACAACTGAAGAAACCATTTCCATTGGCTTATTTGTATGTTCTTGTACCAGTCTTGATTACGTTAACTCTTCTCCTTCAGAAGGTAATCTGCCTTTGATTCCTCTTGGCGTCTTAAGAACTGTCTCTTATTTTCTGTAGTTTTATGGATAGGTGCCTACTGTTGATACAGGAAAATCCTCAGTTACTATCTCTTTAGACTGCCCCTGTGGAAGGATCTTGTTGGCCTTCAAAGGCAGCAGAGAGATGAGCCATGAGAGGGAAGAAGGCAGTTTGGTGTAGCACGGCTCAGAAGCCAGTGTTGGTTCGAACTTCAGGAGAATGACACTGAGTTGTTTATTTTAGGTGTATGTAAACACGCCACAACCTGGTGAAAACTGTTCTTGTGATGTTTAACTCAATTCCACGAATGCAAAAGCTCTTTGAGGAACAAAGTAAGCTAAATACACATCAGATGTTACTGCATCAAACTTTTTGTAGAGTCCCCACTACACCTTCCATAAACATAGTTGTATAGATTGCCTGAAAAAAAATCAAGCTTTAGAGAAGGGTCTGATGTGGTCTTTGACCACACAGATTTTGAAGTTTACCAGGCTAAAAAGCACATCACTCCAGCCTTCTGGGCAGAAAACAAGTTTCTGATTCCTTTCCTTGAAGGAACAACTGTGTGTATTTAAAATTCCAGGTTCCCTAGCCAGGTGCTGTACACCTTTAATCCCAGCACTCAGAGGCAGAGGAAGGCGGATCTCTGTGAGTCCAAGGCCAGCCTGGTCTACAAAGCCAAGGCTACCCAGAGAAACCCTGTCTCGGGGAAAAAAAAATCCAGGTTCCCTTCCTGAGAGCCTGTGACACAAAGACCCCTACCTTGTTTTCTATCCTTCCTTCCCTCAAGTTATAAATAAACATAGGTTAAAATTTCATGTGTGTGTGTTTGTGTGTGTAGAGAGAGTGAGCACACATGTGAAGGTCAGAGGTTGACTTCTGAGTATCTTTCTCTATTTTCTTTCTCCCTTATTTTTTGAAATAGAATCTCTCACTGAATCTAGATCTTGCTATATTGGCTAGGCTGGTTGGCCAGGAAGCCATGGGAATCTGCTTGTCTACACCCTCACTTTAATGCTCAAGTTATAGGGGTACACTGTCACACTCAACTTTTTCTTTAAATATGGGTGCTCTAGTGTCTGGTCTCCAATAGATAATTACTTAGCATTGTTTTGGAGGTATTAACAAAGCACTTTCATAACAGAAAAAAACGAGGTTAAAGATTAGAAAAGAAGAGGCTAGAGAGATGGGTCAGTGGTTAAGAACACTGGCTCCTCTAACAGAGGACCCTGGGTTTGGCTCTTAGCACCCACGTGTTAGATCACAATTGCCTGTAACTCCAATTCCAAAAGGATTCAGTGCCCTCTTCTGGTCCTTTGCATGTACTACATGCACATGGTGCACAGACATACATGCAGGCAAAACACCCATACACATAAAATAAAAAATAAAATCTCAAAAATTTTTTTAATTAGAAAAGAAGGCGTATGTAGCCAGGCAGTGGTGATGCATGCCATTAATCCCAGCACTCAGAAGGCAGATCTCTAAGTTTGAGGCCAGCCTGATCTGCAGAGCAAGTTCCAGGAGGGGCTGTTATATAGAGAAACCTGGTTTCAAAAAACAGAGCAAAAACAAAACAAAACAAAACAAAAAACAAAAAAAGAGAGAGAAGGAAGAAAGGAAGAAAGCAAAGAAGGTGCTGGAGAGATAGCTCACAGACTGCTTGCTCCACCATCAGGACCTTTAGATTCAGTAATTGACTAGGACAACTGACATGGAAGCCTATGCAGGGGTGTACCACATAGCAATGTTTTGGTCAACTACAAGCTTCATGTACAAAAGTGGTTCCATAAAATTAAAGTGGAATGGAAAAATCCTGTTGCCTGGTATTTTTTGATATATTTTCCATGCTTACCAACAGAGGCTATTGTGTTGAAATTGCCTATAGTTTTTAATATAATAACATACAGCATAAGTTTGTGGCATAGGAACAATAAGCTGTACTATATGGAAGTTCACTCAATGATGTTGTACAATGAAACCACCTAGAAGCATGGTTCTCAGAATATATCCTTGCTGTTAAGCAATTTGGCTATACTTGAGATTGCAGTCTCTTTTTTTTACAACCCTTTTATTTTTTTAAATTTTTTTTGAGATTGCAGTCTTATTGGGAAAGCTACAATAGGGCAGCAAAATGGAAGAGCTGGTAGTCAAAGTATGGGGAACAAGTGTCAGAAAAGATGTTCAAGGATCTTGCCTAACAAAATACCTCCAGTGAAAGGTTTATTCATTAGTATCTATATTGTAGAAATTTCCACTGTCATGAAATTATAAAATTCAAAAAATTAAATCAGTTTTACAACAATTGCAAAAATCCCTATAATTTAAAAGAACAGGAATATTTTAAATTAATATTTAATTAGTTTTGCATTTAAGGCATGGTAGATAACTTAGTGGGTACAGGTACTTTCTACCAACAACCTCAGAAATTTAGATCCATCCCTTAGAACAATGTAAGTAAGGATTGACTCCCATGAATTATCCTCTGCCATCCATGAATTTAATACATGTTTAAAAATATATTAAAATGGTAGGCCTGCTTCCCAGTCCCACTCTTGTGGTAGCCCTTAACTCTTGCTATTTTCCCTGTGTGTTAGTGTCCCCAGTTAATGTCCCTGTTTTTACTTTCTGATAAACATTTTCAAGCAACCTCTGGCTAGATAGAAGTGGAGTGGATTTTTTCCTACTGTGGCTGTTATTTGATGTTGTTATGGTAGACATTCATATCATGGTTTTGCTTAGCTCACTGCTGCCCCTGTTTTTAGGATCACACAGATACTGTTAATTTGAGGCAAATACTACATAGACCTGGGATTCTTCCTAATACAGTTTTTGCTTTTCTGAAAGTGAATTGATTTGCTTCTCTATTTTCCTGGATTCATGTACATGGAAGCTATTTTTCACATCCTCTTAACTTTTCTATCAGTTGCCTGTAAATACTGTTTTCCACATCATCAAACATCTGTAAATTTTCCTTCTAAAGCTGTGCTTTCATTCCTAGCTATTGTTTTCCTGGTCTCCTCCCAGGCGTTGTTCTTTTACCACTGTGCTCAGACTTCATTCACCATTCCTGTTTCTAAATATATTTTTTCTTCTTCCTGATTTTAATATAAGATAGTCTGATAATTTCCTAAGAAAATTATAGTAGATATAATTTTATAATTCCATGTAGATTGAAAATTATCTTTTACAAAAGATTTATGTGTATAAGTGTTTTGCCTGCTTGTATGTATATATGCCATGTGTGCGCCTGAAAGACCACTGCAATTGGAGTTACAGGTAGTTGTGAGCCACCATGTAAGTGCTGGGAACCAAACCTAGGTCGTCTACAATAAGTGCTCTTAACCACTAAGCCATTTCTCCAGCCTCAAGAATTCTTCATTTAATCTTCACAGTAATTAACTAAGTGTAGAGTTATGAGCCAGAATTAATTTCCCTTTATAATAGTAGTAAAAGGTTGATTTGTTTTTTTAAGAAGCCCATTTCCAGCCATGCAGTGGTGGCACACACCTTTAATCCCAGAACTCAAGAGGCTTAGTCAGGTAGAACTCTGTGAGTTAGAGGCCATCCTGGTATACAGAGTTAGCTCCAGGACAGCCAGGGCTACACAGAGAAACCCTGTCTCAACCCTGTTTCCACCAAAAAACAAACAAACAAACAAACAAAAAACAGTCCATTGCCACTTGGGTTCCTGAAAGTTTCTATGAGGCTTGCGTTTTCTTCTTTGGAGCATTTTAGATTTGTTTCCCCCTCACATTCTAAAACTTTACTAAAAATACACTATATTTTTGAAGCCCATTATATTTTCCCTTTCTTGTGGCTCAGTGAAAAAGTAAGAGTAGAGAAGCAGCTCACTGGACTGGCTGCTTTCTATTTCATAGCATTGGCAAAGTGCAGCCCGTACATAGACACGCCCTTTGCTCACAGAAGACAGGTCCTCTAGCAACAACATCGCAGCTCTTCACTAGCTCTGTCCTTTCCTGCAGAGCCTCTGCTCCATCTTGTCTCTTTCCCACTGTGAAAGCACGCTTAGAGTTTTGGGGAGTCACTGCTCTTTAGGACGTGTCCATACACTTCCCTCAGGAGGATGGAAGCCCTGGACTCTGCTCAGATGACGTTGTAGAAAGCAGTGATGTTGAAGAATTTCAGCTCCCCCACCCCAGTTTCAGCCTCTGAAATTAGAGAATGTGCTTAGGAAATCTCCTTTCTTTGCTGAAGACTGTTAAAGTAAGCAGATGAATTTCCACTCCCTCAAGGAATGGCTTGCACTGAATGGAGTGGAATAGACAGCTTCATCTTCTCCATCTTTTTCTCTGTTCCGTCTCCTGGCGTCTTTTTCTTGATTACAAGGGACTGAATCTGATTTCTGGGACACCCACAGCATAATCATGTCTCATGTCTTTTCTTGTGAGCAGGACTTTCCAATTCTAAACCAGCTGTGATCTTCTTATGGGAACAAGGGAAGAGCCCTGGATGGTTGACAGAGAGCTGACCAGAAGCCTCTATTCACGTAAGCAAGGATGTTGAGTTTGTAAGCTTTCTTCCTGGGACAAATGCCACATTAAAACATATGCCACATTTTTAATTATGTAACTTGACCATTCCCACCCTAAGAAGTGTGTGTGTCCTTTCCCTGTGCTATTTTTCATTTTATATTATTACAATTTAAATATTTTTGATCTGCTTGTCTATATTTAGCAGTTCATGTTTTGACTACTTTAAAAAGTAGAAATCTACTTAAAATCTTCTTTAAAAAGTAGAAATCAGGGATGGGGTAAGGTGATTGCTAGGAAGGCATGTGTACCTGAGTTGGATCTTCATAATTCACAAACAAATGTGGGCATGGTGGTACAAACTTGTAATCCCAGCACTAGAGAAGCAGAGACTGGTAGATGCCTGGGATTTGATGGCTAGCTAGCCTAGTCTAACAGTTGAACTCTAAGGCTAAAGAGAGACCCTTTTTCAAGAATAAGGTAGATAGTAAGCTTGAGAAATGATACCTGAGGCTGACCTCTGGCCTCCAAGTATGCATGTGCACACACACACACACACCCCTAAATAACCATATATACACACAAAGTAAAAACCATTTTTACTTTAAAAGTTTAGGCCAGGCATGGAAGTACATGCCTTTAATTCCAGCACTCAGGAGGTAGATAGGCAGATCTTTGTGGTAGAATACCCACTGGGCCACACCTGGCCTGGTGCTAGAGTGTTAGCCCTAATCCCTGCTGGACTATACCTGGCCTCGCTCCAGAGTGCTTGCACCTAGCTCTAATCCATCCTTTGTTTAGCAGATATCTTTTGTCACCTATGTGAATCTTATTTGAGAGTTTCTCAAGGATACAAAGTCTATAGTTCAAGAAACCTGGAAAACTGATACCTGATGATTGAGAGTTTGTTCTTGGCATTGTGTTTTTGGAAGCTTCATTCAGGTTGTTTCGAGCATATGGAAATCAATTGGCTTAATTGTAAAAATGGAGAAAAATAAAAATGCCCTGAGTGAAGGGAAAGTGGTTCAGTCATTAAAGCCAAATGCCCCTGCAGCCACAAAAGGCTAAATTCATTCTTAAAGTGTTTTTGAGTCCCAACACCCATGCCACAACATCCACGACAGATCTTTGTATGTTCAAGGCCAGTCCAGTCTACATAGTGAGTTCCAGGCCAGTCAGGACTGTATTAGTGAGACCTTACCTGAAAACAAATTAAGTGTAACATATATTCAGAAAATGAAATGATTATGAACTGAACCTAAATGAACTGTCCACTAAACTGTATCTTACATGAAAATTTCTCTTTATAAAAAGATTTATTATCTTATTCTATGTCTAAGTATATGTATGTGCACCACGTATGTGCGGGTGCTTGTAGGGACCAGAAGAGGGAAAGAAGGTGTCAGACACTCTGGAGCTGGAGTTGAAGATGGCTGTGAGCCACCTGATGTGGGTGCTGGACAGTTCATTTTATCATGCACACCATGGTAAAACGTGTGAAGTGAGTTCTGGGAGATGTTCTAATGCTAATCGTGTCTGTTTCTTGTTTCCAGTAATGATTGTATAAAAACATTCACTTCACACATGTTATCATGTAACTCAGTGGCAGAGGATTTACCTAGCACATGCAGGCTCTTGTTTCAGTCCCCAGCACCACAAAAACAAATAGACAAAATGGTCCAAATATAGTACTAGAGTGCTTATATTATTTCTGAAAGATTCATGGTGGCCGTGACCCTGGTAGGTCCCCTGGTGGGTGGGAGACCACATTGGGTGGGAGACAGACAGATATGCCATGTGGAGAGAGCTTGGGTATAAAGTTTATTTAGTGGTTATTGGAAAGAGTATATGGATAGGGGATTAGGAGTAGAAGGAAGAGAGAAATAGAGAGAGATAGAGATGAAGGGGGAGACGGGGAGAGGGGAGGGAGAGGCAGTAGTTACTTCTTCAGAAGAGGGCCAGCTGGAGGAAGAGAGAAGGGCAAGATCAGCTTGCCTGGAAGGGAGGGGGGCAGATTGGGGATGGGTAGAGCTTGTTTCTTAAAGGGACAGGGTACCCAGGTGACAGGGAAGGTCAGCAAGATGATAACAATTCCCAAAGATAAGACTAAGACTGTGTGGTGTTGCTGGGCACACCTTTAATCCTAGCAGGCAGAGGCAGGCAGATCTCTGTGAGTTCGAGGCCAGCCTGGTCTACAAGAGCTATTTCCAGGTCTGGCTCCAAAGCTACAAAGAAACCCTGTCTCGACCCCCCCTCCCAAAAAAGACAGTGTGGTGTCTTTATGGAAAAAACAAATGTATAAATGTGTTAGAGGAACCTTTTTTTGGATATGAGCTATACAACTGTTGGCCAAGAATTCAATAATTCAATAATGTCTTGATCTGTACCAAGTTTTAAAAATCATATGCTTCATGAGCTCTTTTTAATGTCTGCTTTGTCAGTTTTAAAAATTGCTTAGTCTTATTCGAGAACTACCTAAGCATTTAATTCTCTAGGCATTGATTGATATAGAATGCTGTGGGACAATGATCTTGTACTTTGTAAAGATTTGTCACTTTTATTTTAATAAAACACTGATTGGCCAGTAGCCAGACAGGAAGTATAGGTGGGGCAACCAGGTAGGAAGAAGAGGTGGGGCTATGAAAACAGGAGAATTCTGGGAAGAGGAAAAATTCAGTTTGCAGTCATCACCCAAACACAGAGGAAGCAAGACGAGAATGCCTCACTGATGAAAGGTACCAAGCCACATGGCTAACACAAACAAGAATTATGGGCTAATTTAAGATGTANAATAAAACACTGATTGGCCAGTAGCCAGACAGGAAGTATAGGTGGGGCAACCAGGTAGGAAGAAGAGGTGGGGCTATGAAAACAGGAGAATTCTGGGAAGAGGAAAAATTCAGTTTGCAGTCATCACCCAAACACAGAGGAAGCAAGACGAGAATGCCTCACTGATGAAAGGTACCAAGCCACATGGCTAACACAAACAAGAATTATGGGCTAATTTAAGATGTAAGAATTAGTTAACAAGAAACATGACCTAATAGACCAACCAGTTTATGATTAATGTAGACCTCTGTGTGTTTCTTTGGGACCAAATGGCTGAGGGACTGGGTGGGACAGAAACCTCTATCAACAATAGAATGCATGGTTACTTCTATCCCAGCAAAGACAGGCATTAAAACAGAGGCAGGGAGAAAATGAACACGCAGTCAGAAACTTTAATAGGGGGACTTTCCCACATGAACAAGAGAAGGGAGACAAGAAAAGGGTATGGAAAAGTGATGTGGAAACAGGTCTGGCAAAGAGAGACATTAGCCTATCAGGGAAAAGAACAGGCTGTTTTTTGTTTTGTTTAAGTTTTGAGACAGGGTCTTGTCTTTTTCCCAGTAGTGAGACTATGCCATGATGTCTGGGTGTTATAGATCCTTTTCTTTTTTCTTCCGGTTTCTGGAGTGATCTTGAGTCAGGTAATTATCTTCTATTCATGAGGATAACATTTTAAAAAAGTTTCTTCCCTCATAAGATTAGGAATGGGGTACTGACGAGATGGTTCTGCAGTTAAGAGGACTTGCTGCTTTTCCAGTGGACCTGGGTTCAGTTCCCAGCATCTCCATCAGATGACTGACAGTCATCTGTAACTCAAGTTCCTGAGTATCCGACACTCTTCCTCTCTTCTGACTTCCACAAGCACCTGCACACATGTGGTGCATGTACATATACACAAAATCACACACACATATGTTGCAAGGTGGGTCCCACTTGTTCATCCTGGCTGCCTGGCTAGCTTAGCCCTGAAATAACTACACAGAAATTGTATTCATTACATCACTGCTTGGCCCATTAGCTCTAACTTCTTATTGGCTAACTCTTACATATTATTTAACCCATTTCTATTAATCTGTATATCATCATGATGTCGTGGTCTACCAGCAAAGTCTCAGCATGTCTATCTCTGGCAGTGAGTCCATGGCTTCTCCTCACTCTGCTTTCTTCCTCCCAGAATTCAATTCTGTCTTCTCTGCCTACCTA
>LOJH01002317.1:21195-43476 GCA_001685095.1 Ellobius talpinus | reverse complement strand
TTCCTTCCTTCCTTCCTTCCTTTCTTTCTTATCTCTCTCCTTTTTCTCTCTTTTTCCTTCTTTGCTTCTTTCTTTTTTGTTTCCTTCCCACTTCTTTGTTCTTTTACTTTAGCTTCTTCTGCAACTCTTGTCAATCATATATATTCAGAATACTCTGTAATTCATCAGAAACCTTTCTTGTGTCTTACCTCAAATTGTAGTCTCTGGTTTTTCTTAACTAGCCAATAATTTGCAAGGTTTTGAAAACTACTCTCATTCTGACATCATTTACATTTCACAAACCATAACTTCTAATTTGGTGATTACATATTGCTTTTAATTATTAAATTGACTAAGATCCTTTTTTTTTCTTTTTTGATGCCTTTTTCTTTTCCCTATGCTTATGAATGAATATTTTCTAAGATCCCAAGCAAAGATCTCTGCTATTCTTTATTTTATCCATTCATTTGCATCCTTTTCTATAATAGCTCTGAGTTGATTTCTTGGAAGAGTCTATTCTTACCTCTTAAATATTGCTTTTATTGAGATGTTGTAGGGCCAATCAAAATCAATAGACCTAAAAAATAAACTTTTACTTTTTTCAACAGTTTTCATTCTGCTTTCTGTGACTAACTTTAGTATGAACATTTTCCTAAAAACGAGCAATTTGTCATGCTCTTTAGTTGTTAAAGCCCAAGTTCTATACAATATGCATCCTAAGGCCTGTCTCTACAGCACCTCAACCACTGCATCAATAATGCCTTTGTATTTATTATCTGGAAGTCTGTGCCTTCAGAACAATGTCTATCTATTCTATAGCTTATATCCTAAAGTATACTATTTTTTATTTTTATTTTAGATTTTTTACAGGTTCTTTCTATGGATACCAGGTTGTCCTGGACCTCACTATGTAGTCCAGGCTGGCATCTAACTCACAGATATCCTCCTGCCTCTTCATTCAGAGTGCTAAGAATAAAGATGTGTACCACCTTCTGCTGGCTCTCAAAATCATACTAGATAATTTTACTGCCAAAGCATATTACTTATCATATTATTTTATTGAATGATCTTACTACACAAAGCCTTTAATAAAATAATGAATATTGACTATATCTTGCATCCTTTGCTATATTTTATTTTTGTCCGACTACAGATTCTCTGAAAGCTCTGCATGCTTTCATAATTTGAACTTACTTGTCTTTTTGAATCTTGCACTATAGTGCTATACACTCATTTTAGTTTGATTTTCCTTCAGGTTTGTCAGCTACTTAAATGACAGGAACTAGTATTCATTTACAAATTTCATCAGTGGCCTAGTGTCTGATTCGGAGTTGGCATTCAACATAATTTTACATAGATGAATGAATAAATGAACGACTGGATGATGGTTTGATTGTGCCTACAAGATGACAGGCATTTGGAAGATGACTATGTTGATGAATACTGAGTTGATGTGATACATGATTTACCATATAACATTAAACAGTCAGAAAAAATGAAAATATTTAAATTATTTTTCATGAAACTCAAAGGAAGTGATTTTACTATTCATAAGATCCCAAAACAAAATTGAATCCATTAAATACAAAAGTTTCATTAATTACTGCATTAAGAAAATGCAACCAAAATGACTAAGTATTTCATTACAAATTTAGTTGATGATTATTGTATGTATTGGTACAATGTCAAATAAAGCTTTACCAGGATTGCACTTTGGTTTTGTAATGGGAATATTTAAAATGACTCATGTATTTTAATATAAAAACAGTAGAGTCTGTTTTGTGGTTTCCTAGTGGCTATTCAAACAGATATAACAAAATGATAAACACAATACATCTTAATACCACCTTTTTAAAAGGTACAACATTGTTGTGTTATGTAATTGAAAATTAAATAGTATAATACACCTGACATAATTTTTGGAAAACTTAAAGTAATGATTAAAATATATTGTTTTTAGAAAAGAATACACCTGAGAGAATTGGTGTATTTTAAATACTATTACTAACACTTGATATATTTCTTATTCAAGAGCTCTTAAGGCATGTATCACTTCACCGCATTAAGGTAGATAGAAAAGTGTAGACACAAACACACAAAATTGTGCTGAAATAGAATTTTGTCTATTCCAGATAATATGTGCTATTTCACTTCATTGTTCCTAGTTTTCTAAGTATTGCGTGTTTCTTTTAATCTCTAGTGTAAGTGACTCAGGAAAGCAGTTACTGCTATGTCTTTTCAACAGTGCTCTAAACACAATCACATCAACTTATCCTGAGGTTTGTGATATCTAAGCAATCCTGGCAAAGAGTTGTTGCAGGAATTCTAAGGAAACCTATAAGGCTTATGAATCTTTGTAGTTTACCTTGGCAAACAATCATCCATTTCCACTCTCGAAACTCCCACTTAAAAAGTATATACCTAAGTAACAACCTCCCAAAACTACATTTTCGATAACTTTTACCATTAAATAAGCCTTACAGATATTTAAAATGGAAATAAAACTTTAGATCTCATCTGAAAAAAATTTTGGGAACACATTGATGAGGAATGGTTAACATTTTATTACCTGGAAGTGAAAGTCAGGGGTTTGATAAAAACGGGGTTATTCTAGGCTATGTATATCTAGACCTCTGCAACATCAAAAGTGCCTGTCATATTAACACATAAAATTAAGTTCTGGAACCCCTAAAGCATCATTAAAACAAGCTTCAACAAGACAGAACCAGTGAAGTGCAGCAGGCAGAAGCGGGCATTCCAGTAGTAGTTCAGCCTCATTAGCAAAACTTTGAAAAGAAGCATGTTCAGTTAATATCATCTTTTCTACCTGTTCCAAATGCACAATTTTCACTAGTCAAATAGTCAATGAAGATGTCACTCTACACATAAACTGTCCTTCATATGCTCCAAAAAATTATTTTTTTTCTTGAACAGAGAAGATGCTCCTTATTTTCCTTCATATTACTATTTTATCAAGCTTTGAAATGATTTCCTTAGTAGTTTATGAAATGTTTGTTTATACAGAAACTGGCTTTAGAAATTTAGAGATCAAATCATTGTTTTCCTTACCCATCCTAAGAATCAAGATTATATACCATTGGCAATAGTTATATTGAAAATTTGATTCTAGCCATTAGATGTCTAGTTGGACTTTAGAAATCCCACAAACCATGAGAAGACTAAACACTCATCTATGTAAGGATGAAAGTGTTAAGGAGTAATTTTTTCTGGTTATAAATTAATAAATTTGGGATATAAGTATAGGGCACTCCAGAGTACCAAGCAATACACATGATCAATGAGTTATTAATGGCTCTCTTGTGGCTAATGAGGAAATGGTTGGTGAATGGAATAGTCAAGAAGAAAAAAATACATTTTCTGGCTCCAACATCAGCTTTCACACAATCAGGGTGTCCTAGTATCTTAATCTATAGTGATATATTATGAACATTTTTCAAAATTGACTAATGTTGCATTGAATACAGTAGTGTAAGGAGGTATAGTTTTGGATTCTGATTTCTATAAATGATTGAGGATGTGTAGATTTCTTTATCATCTTTTGTTTTGAAAGTTAACTATAATGTGCTTTTGTTGAACTTTATGTCAAAACTTTCAAAAACTCAACAATTTACAGAAGCCTTAGCATTTATGTCTTCCTCAGAAAAACTGCAAAACATAGTCTTCTAAAGCCAGGTGTCATTATGTAACCCCATACTGTCCTGAAATTTGCTATGATAACCAAATGGCCCCAAACTCACAAAGATCCACTAACCTCTTCCTCCAGGGTGCTGAAATTAAAATCTGTCCACCACACTGATTTAAAGTAATCTTTCTTAAACCACACCACTGTGTACCACCACACTCACATTTTTCCTGACATAATAATGACCCTAAGCTTTTTATAATGTTCAATTTAGAAAAAATATGGCTGCAATAATAAAAAGGTAATGCACATCATTTGATTATTTTTTTTTTTTGATTTTGTACTTCAGGAGTCTATCCAATTAAGTCAGGCATTTGGATGCATGAATTTAGTCTCAGCACATGGGGTTATGAAGCAGGAGGAACTCAATCACTCACAGTCATCCGGGGTATATAATTCATTCCAGGTCAGTCTGCACTGCAGAGTAAGACCATTCCAGTGGATAGAGTTGGGAACCTACGATGTGTTCCACTTAAACACAGACGTTTTACTTAAAAGTTCAGTATATCTACTAAACACTGGATGGGTAAATTTTGTTTTATGGGATAACATTTTTCAATAAGTGTATGGTAAGGTTATGGAAGAGTGCGTGTAAATGGTTTACTGGACATTTAGGTTGTCTTCCTAGCAGAACATTATGAATCCCATCATATTTTTTTCACATAAATACAAAGAAGCTGTGATGCCAAGATCTCTGTAGACAGGGTCATGTGAACTACAAATACAACTCATCGAAACTTCTCATTTTTACTTCTCAGGAGAAATGTTTTTACATGGAAAATTAGTCTTCGTAACTATGGGAACAGTACAATGAATATTTTATCAAAAGGGCCTTTGCAAACATTGTATCTGAGAATATATGTTTTGTTCACTTAGCCAAAATATTTTTTCATGATCACTAATAAGAGAAAACTGAATATATTTGTAGTTTAAACTAAAGATTACTTATAGTCTCACTTGAATTAAAATTTAATTCACTTAGAATTTTAATATAAAAATACATTCATAATGTCTGATATAGGAGGATTACTTTCACATTTATACAAAGTTTATACACCTATTCCATGAAACTTGTAGTTAATACATGAGAAAGAAGGTAGTTGTGTTGAAAAGTTAAGATGTGGATTTATCAAAGAATTCATGATCTTTTCAGATTTAAATGTGTGAGCCCCATTTCCACACACACGAATTTCACTAATGAGCAAAAATCAGTTATTCTTAATAATGTTAAATTACTACATTGATAATAAATGTAGTAATTTAAAATGCCCCCCCTGACTAAGTGACTAATGCTCTTGTTGCTCCTCTGGACAAATTGCTCATTTTCCAGAACTCATTGGGTCACAACCACCATGATTCCAGCTCCGGAGCATCCAATGCCCTCCTCTGGCTTCCATGGCCACCTGCACACACCTTCACAAAGTCACGTTCAGACACACACGATATAGATGAAATAAAAATTAAATAAATATATTTTTTAAAAAGCTGCTATGTAATCCTCTATAAAGCATTTAAACTGACTTTTATTGAAAATTTTGACTACAAATGAAAATAATACACAAATGCTACTGTAATCTACAAAAGAAATGTCTAGATTACTTTACAATCTAGCTCACTATGATGTAGGAGTCACTCAAAATGAAATAATAGAATTCTGCTGTCCATCCTAACTAAAAATATTAAAATTATAAGCTGACTGTATATTTAAATTTTGTTTTGTTTATAAATAATTAAAGTTATCCCAGTTGGACATTGAATCTTAAATATATATTTATTTGGTGGTATCAAAATAGGAATATAACTTTAAATATACGAAATAATTGTATTCCATTTTAATTACATTGTATTTTCTCATCAATGCCACATGTATCCATGATATTTATGATGATAGAAGACTGTGGTCACATTATGGACATTCCATGGTTCTGGGAGACAGAATAGGTGATTTTACTTGGACAGAAGTAGCATTGTACTTCCACACATGATATGGATTTTGTTGAATGGAACAACAAAAACAGTGACATGTTAAATATGACAGATGCTGTACTCCTTGGAATTCCTACTTCAAATCAGAACCACTGGAAAGCCTTGTAGAAGAAGCACAGATCTTGACAGATGCCTCTACTCTGCTCACAGTATTTGATTTAAAATGACCCATTATCAAATAATTGCTTAGGAGGTTCTATTTGGGAATGAGGTCCATCTACTCTTGTCATCTTTAAAGTGTAGCTGGTTTACTAACTGGTAAGATATACAGAGATGGAGAAAGTAAGGAAATGCTGGAGGTAGTACATAGAGGCCCAGGAGTGAAGCGGGAGGGAACACTAACCATATTAGGCTTGGATGGGCAACAGCGCACAGGGAAGAAGCCCTTCCACAGCCACACTCGCAGCAACTGAAAAGCAAACAAGAGAGCCCAAGATAAGGAAGCGATCCCACTCCCTCAGAGCAGCATAAATACACTGTGGGTTTCCCTCAGTTGTCTGCTTTACTTTTCCAAGACATAAATTCCTACACATACACAATCAATTTCTTTCCAAGGTGCCATCTGACTTAAGACATCTCTCAGAACAAGTACAGAGCTGTTCCAAGTAGCTACTTTTACTTTACTTAACACTGTTATTCAGTAGGAAACATAATGAGCCAATATGTTTGAATTGATTGTATTCAGTTACTATAACATGCAAATAAGGATATGCAAAATTAAATGTTTTTTATGAATTCCTTCAAGGTTATATTTTGAAGACATAAGTAGCTATTTATTAATAGGTTTTGTAGGTAGCCGCAAGTTTCGAGTGAGAACAAGGTTTTACCCTTTTAATCCACTAATACTTCTGTGAGTGCAATTGCTTGTCAAAGACTAATGAAAATGTCATGCTAGGCAATTCTAAAATAACTTTTGGAAGACCATCAATTTTAATTTTCATTTTTGGTTCTTGAAAATTCAATCCTAACTGTATAATGTCAGATTATAGCAATAGAAAAATAAAGTATAGATAGTGCATGCATTTCTGGGGATATTGCAACACTCAAAAATTCTTTTAATTTTCCAAATAGTGATAAAAAATGTCCAAATATATGAAGTAAATTATTTAATAAGATGCATTTTATTGGTAGAAACCATGTAAACTTACAGCAGAATGCAGCAAAGAAGTGATTTAGTGCTTCAATGCACTCACTTTCATTTAGATTTATGAACAGCACATTTTAGTAATTTCTGGAGACCTGTAATGGAACTTAGTAATGGTATCATATACCAGCCAGTCCAAGCTTATGATTAAAAATCTTTCTGTTTTGAGTCTTACTTGAAATGTATCTATTGTATTTTATATGAAATTTAGAAAGGAAAATAAAGACAATCTCCAATATATTTCCAAATGCCCATGAATATAGATAAGCATGTCTGGAAACAACCCCAATGGATTTTCCCCACAAGAATATTCAGATCCATATGTTTTATTTTCTCCTCCTTCTCCCTTATTTTCTCTTTCAAAACATCATGATACATTAATACCAAGTATTGACAAATATCTCAGTATTTGATTATCACTTCATAAGAAAACTCATACTATAACAATTCTTTTAAATGTAAATATCCATATATTTTATAATGAGCTCAATTTATATTTATATAAAATCACAGTTCTACAAAAAATTTAAAGTACTTCCTTATTTGGGCAGATTTTTAATGTCTTTGTATTTACAGCAATGTTCCGAGATAGCTTCATCCCATCTCAATGATGAGGAAACTAAGGTGCTGGGTGTCTGTTATTCCAAAGCAAATATTCATTTATGGAATACCCTAAATTCAGATCATGTTGATGGATCCACTCTTCCCATTCCTGCCTAGAATGCCACATAGTCTTCCAGTGCAGTGATGAGAATCTCATGCAAGTAACTTTCCTACTTTACTGCCTTGTGTCAATACTCAGATTACAGGTAGACCACTGCTTCAGGGCCCAGGCCAGTCTATCAGCCCAAGTCAAGTACCGTTTTTCTAAAAGATGTCACCTTCGCTGTATATGGCTCTTTTTTTTTAATTTTCTTTTGCTAGTGCAAAATAGAGTTTTATAGAGACTTACGTAGTGACATTTCATTTCTATTTTAATAAATAAGGCTTGCCTGAAGATCGGAAAAGTAAAATAGTCACACTGGGTGGCCTATAGACCAGGCAGCAGTGACACACACCTTTAATCCCAGTAGCCACACTAGCTTGCTATAGAAACCAGGCAGTAGTGGTACACGCTTAATCTCAGAACTAGAGAGGATTATAGAACAGGAGGAGACAGCTGTCAGTCTCATTCTGATGTTTCCTGGAGGCAAGATCATCATTTTTGACTGAGGTTGAGATTAAAAACCAGTGACTGGTTATTTTGCTTTTCTGGTCTTTGGGTTGAACCATAATATCTGTCTGAGATTTTACTCAAAGTGCTTCACACTTACAGATTTAGTTGCTACAAAGTGGAACAATATCGTCTTGGCTTTGTAAGTTTTTAGAGTATTGGTTTCTTAAGATGATGACAATTCCTACATTTTCTTGCTTTTACATTCAAAATTTAAATTCAGTAATATTTTCATATAATTGCTGTTAACAATACAATTACAATATTTACATATATCTGCTAATAAAGGATTGTTTATATGCATTAATTGTACATATACAGTCCAACTCAGCAAATAAAACTAAATAACAATTAATTGAACCAAAGATATCCAGTTAATTTTAGTAGAAAAATGACGATGTAATTTCTCCCTAATCTACAACTATCTCAATGAAAAAGGTTAATAAACATACTTAGAATTGTGCTTAAGAATGCTTCAACAGCCAAATGTGATTGGACATCATCAATAATCAGAGTTCTAACAACAACATTAACAACAATTACGTCATGATTCTAGCAGTAGCAGAAAAGTTTTATTCGGTGCTCTTAGGTATAAAACTTTAACTATTATTATCTTATGAATTATAAGAAATACCTCTCTTTTCTCCTCTCTCTTTTCTACCCCATGCAGTTCACTATAATTAAAACATAATCTATAACTTCTATTCCTGAAAATCACAATTCCCTTCACCCATCATTATAATTTTACTTTGTTTTAGATACATCTAATAAAACAATTAAAGATACAGAAAATATGTACACAGGTTTCCTGGAATCATTGCTTCAAACATTTGACTTGTTTTAAGATGGCAGAATAGATTGATGGGTAACTAAGCTGTGTCTAGGCAACAGCTATGAAACAGTGATAATAATATGTCCTAGTTCACAGGTTTCTTTCAAGATAGAGTGAGAGCATATGTAAATAGGACTTTGATAAACTGGGACTTTATTGGAACAAGGTAAATATAATTATTTAGCAATATCATAATTAATGTAAAAAGATCCTTTTATAAAAGAGTAATTCATTGTTTTCATGATTTATATACTATTGCCATATGAAATAGTCCCATTATAATATAATTGAATACTTTTTAACTACATGCCAATATATACAGAGAATGGTCGGTGTAATTTTTTAAATTTCTACAAAATGCATTTTATAAGGATTTATAAATGAAAGCTTTCTTGTATTCACATTATTAAAAGAGTTGAGGTTTTTTCTATGCATATTTGAAGCAGATAACTAACTAACATAACTCCATAAACTGGTCTCTTAAAATAAATTCACAGAAGTTTGTCACAAGGACGCTACCACCAGGTGGTAGAAAAACATATGTTTTCTTATTCAATAAATATTCCAGAAAAGGCAGGTTGGAATTCAAGTCTTTAAGATGGTTTAGAATTTGAAAGTCAAATGTGTTGGAAGTAGCAGCCAATAAAATTTCTGAGAGCAAGGCCTGAGCATAGGGACATCAGCATTCCTGGCAGTTCTTAACACCTGGAACTCCACAAGTAACTACTGGCAGCTATAGCAAGATGATCAATTTCCCATACATAAATACATACATGGTGTGTGTGTGTGTGTGTGTGTGTAGAGAGACAGACAGAGAGAGAGAGAGAGACTTCATGCACACCTGTGCCCGTGTGAGCAAAATAATCTTGCTGCTATAGAAGCAGGTGATTATATATCCTCGAGGGAAGAGATCCTCAAGATACTAGATCAGAAAAACAAAAACTAGAGACTAGAGACTATGAATGCCTAAACACGTAAATTCTCAAATAAGAGATCATAAGAAAAACAAAGACAGCAAAAGAGCCAAGTTCACAAAACAATTGTTGGACAGCGACTGTTTTCAGCTTAGTAGTAAAATAAAAAAGGTTGAATCATTTGTCCTTTAAGAGTGACACCACAGTGAGTAACAGTGCTCTTTAAGAGTGACTCCACAGTGAGTAACAGCGCTCTTTAAGAGTGACTCCACAGTGAGTAACAGCGCTCTTTAAGAGTGACTCCACAGCGAGTAACAGCGCTCTGTCCTGGAGCAAACAGAGAGAATCTAGTGCAATTGTCCGATAGATGACACCCTGCTTACTCTCAGTAGGGTTCACATCTTCAGTTTTTTATTGAGATAAGATAATAAACTAGGAAGACACTATCCCAGATCACTCTGATGACCAGCAGTATCTGGCAGCCTTGGTACCAGAATCCTAAATATTGGATAAAAAACAACAGTCCTTTGCGTTCAGAATGTCTGCACCACTATTGCAATATATAGTATGTATCTGAGAATCCTTTTCTAAAATTGGTCTTAGAACTTGTTATGACATTAAGGGGTCAACACTATGCACCACTTTAATCACCACTGTACTGGATGTAAGTCTCCTCCCCTCATGCCCCTCTTTGTTGTTTAATTCTTTGTACCACATTCTTTCAAACATTCTGATTTCCTTGACCTATTCTGACAATTTAAGAAGTTTCACCAAAACTTTTGCTACAGAGCTCTCTTCCTGTTCAGGACTGTTTAAAAAGAAATCCTATAGAACACCAAAACAAACTTACACAGTGTAGCTTGTACTGTAATCAAATTGTGTTTTGTTGTAAAACGTTAAAAGAACGTGAACTAGTTCATTTCTGTTGCTGTGATGAAGCAAATATCAAAATGAATTTAGTGAGGAAAGGGTTTGCTTGTGATCATAGTTCACAGTCCATCGTTAATGGAAGTCATGGTAGGGAGTAAAGACAGGAGGAAATTGGAGGTAGGAACTTAAACAGAGACCATGGAGGAACACTGTTGGTTGGCTTTCACCTCGTAGCTTAATAGGTTGTTTTTTGGTAGAACTCAATATCATGGCACCTCCTAGAGTGGCTGGATAATTTCATATCAATCATCAATCATAAAAATGTTGCATAAATCCTACACTTATCCTGATAAACGCAATACCTCAATCTATGTTCCCTCCTTCCAGTTTGTATAAAGTTTGCAATAACTAAAGAGCATAGAACGATCCCTTAAGCATACTCAGCAGTCTACGCTCCATTATATTATAGATGTATATATGACGGAGATTATATTGAAAACTGAGGTAAAATGAATTATACATAATTTCATAATTGTGAAGTTATGAATCTGCCTTTAAAACAAATTTGCAAATATAAACAAAAATTAAGTAATTTTAAATGGGGAATCAAAAAGCACTCAATTTATTACATTGAAAATCATTATTTGATCCAAAGAACAACAATGTATTCTACATGAAAGGAAAGAAAACAGTATTTGGGCAAAGAGGACTTTACAGTAAACTTCAATCCCTTTATTTCTGTTCTTTACAGCTATACAAACATGCTGTGTCCAGTTATTTCATTTAATCATTCTAATGATCCAGAAATCATTAAGATAGGATGATATCCTCCATTCTACAAAAGAAGGCTAACAATAAAACTTTTACTGAAAGGATTTTACTGAACATGCTGCATATAATTTTTTATTTAAGAATATATTAGAACTTCAATGACTATTATAAAATATCGTGCAAACTTTTGCCATAGTGATAGAGCAGGCATTATCATTGCATACAAACATTCATTGAAATCTTTTGGTCACTTTTACAATACAAAAATTATAAACAGGAGAATTTATTTTAGGAAAGGAAACACAAATACTTAAAAAATAAAACCCAAAGACCAAATCTTGTCTTAGCACAACAAATGAGGAACCTAATTTGAAAACAAACATATCAGTATTGTTTTTACTACAATTAAGAGTTTCCAGATTCTGTGCAGGTTAAAAGGTTTTGATGCAATACTTAGTCAATAAATACTTTGTATTGAATTATGTGCTTGTCTTACAATGGTCTTGTAAGAATTTATTCAATGAATGAAAATGATTATGTGTAATTAACATATTAATTATCTGCTTGTTAATAAAATCTTCTAAAGTACATGGGTGTGCTTATGAGCAATTTGTTTCCCTGTAGGTACTTCAAATAATCTCTTGCAATTTGTTTACAATATTAATTTACATTGTCCACAAATGAAGTGGGACATTTCTATATAACTATAAATGCTATTATACCTTTTAAGAATTCAAACAAGATATTGCCTAATGTGCATATGTAGAGGCTTTAGTTAATTGTAAGATTAGTGTTATTGAAGTTTCCTTTTTATTTTCAAGGCCAGTTACTTGAATAGTTTGCCTATGTATTTCACAAAAATACATAGCTATAGAATTATATTTACTTATCCTTCTTAGTTGCCGGACCACAAATTTAAAGTTACCTGAGAACCAATTTCAGCTTCCTTTACATGCCTTCTAAGAGCTAGTCTGCAAAAAATGCCAGATATTTTTACAAGAAAGTTGTTGTTTTTTAACTTGCTTCAGAGTCAGAATATAACAGAATACATTTAATTCATACATATACAACACACACATATATATGTATATGTATATTTAAGACCAGTTCTATAAGTTAATTAAGTTAGGTAAAATTTCTTCTTTGCATGACTATTTTCTGAAATTATGGATGGCCTGGATATGATATCAGTATGTATTCAAATGTAGGAGGGAAACGTATAAAAATGCTCACAGAAATGGAGTCCATCACCACCTCTACTGCTTTCAGCAAGTCCAATGCTAGTAGAACAATAAAAACCCCAAAGAGAAAATTTATTTAAAGTCTTACTATTTTTATCCTAGACAGAAGTAATAGAGATAAACACAACACACAAATTCCTGACTATAGGCAAGCTTGTTCTGAAGTTTGAAAATGTGGATTTCACTATCTCACTGTAGAACGTGTACTTTCATTTAGAATGCCCAGTTATAGCCATAAATAATGTCTGTCAATCTATCAGAATAATGACATTCCCATGTTTCCTTTCCTTTCTGTATCATTGACATGTATAATTGAATGTCTTTTTCTCAAATGTTTGCTTTAAAATAAAAAGAGACAGGAGAAAACAAAATGAACATTCTTCTTAAGTATTTTAAAATTTTAAATATTTTATTCTTTATCCAAAACAAATGCCATGCATATTATATTGGTAAATTGTTCCATGTTGTTGTTCCTCACCAAGAAGTTAGCTATTGAAAGAGGGTTACTACCTTACCACCTTTTCAGACCTAACTGTGGTCCGGTGTTGGACTACTTCCTTAACATTGTGATTGAGGAAGAGAACAATGGAATAGCCCAAGAAAACACACACTGATAGTGGTTCTGAAACTTCCTAATACTTTGACCTTTTAACACAATTTCTCATGCTGTGTTGAACCCCAACCAGAAAATTATTTTGTTGCTACATCATAAGTATAATTTTGCTACTTTTATGAATCTTAAAGTAAATATCTGATATGTAGTCCAAGGACTCACGACCTACGTAAATATTTGATATGCAGTCCAAGGACACATGACCTACTGGTTGAGAATCACTGAGTTGAAAGGTATATTAGTTCCATTTGATGTTATTATTGTTTGTCTTCTGTATATAAAAGTAAAAATGCTTACAATGGGAAAAAGAAGCTGAATGTTTAACCATGAAGTCAGAAACTTCAGCTTCCCCACTTGAGGTCTCCTTAATGATATGAGTGGCCTGCTTGATTGTCTTATGTCTACCTGCTGCTGTTGTTTGTTCTACTACTTAGAAGCGTTATTACGGATATGCTCTGTTCTATCTCCAGATCTCTCTATTGGGAACTCCAGGCAGTTGTCTTGACAAGGTTTCAACATTTGATTTGATGATGCTGTGTTATCTACCTCTGTCTGTCCATCCATACATCCATCTATCCATCCATTCTATCTAGCTATCAATCTACCTTCCTATCTATCTGTTGTCCCCCCCTTGGCTTTTGTATGCTTATTAAACTCATTTATTTAGAATTCAAAGGAAAGATAGATACTGTATATAACTTTTCAGATATTACAAACTGAATAGAACAGAAAGAAGGTATACACCATGGAAGCAGTACTCTTGTCTGGCATCACAACGAAAACATAATATAGTTTCTTGTACCACCTTGAAATGTAATAGTTCAGAAATATTTGCATGTGTGGATGTGAGAATTAACTCCTTTAGGTTTTAAAAAATGTGTTTGTATAGGAGAAAAAAGTACAATTTGTGAAGAAGGAATAGTGGAAGATGAGACCAGCCATTTCTGAAGGGAAGCCAAACCACAAGGAAACAATTGAGATTTCTGTACCAATCAGACCAAATAGTCAAAGTTTCTAATAATAACTGCTGTTTTCTTTAGCTTTGCCTTCACTCACTTCTGACTTGTAGATGACTAGAGGCAGCCAAATCACCTAGAAAGCTCTGTTTTGATTATCCCATTTAACCATTCCTCTGCCATCAATTCCTACTTGGGACATACATGAAGGATTTCAGAGACCCCTTTTTCATGTATAAAGCTACTCCACTATCATGTCTCTGCTTGAGTCTCTCTGTCAAGTGCAAATGATGTTAGTGCAATCACTTCTTATCAAATATCTTTTTAAACAATTTGCTGACTGACTTAGCTTCTATTAAAGTGTTTCCAGTTTATTTTTACTGCAGAAACAGTATTTGGTTGCTCAATAAAAAACATGATTTCAAATTTTCAGTTGGCTGTACATTTGCATCTTTTTCTGAACAAGTACTACTGCATTAACATATAGCCTCCTTTAAGCAGTGGGTTTTATTTTATTTCTTTACTTTGTAGCAAAGTGACACCCACACTGAAAAAATATAAGCTACCTTCTTTATCAGATGAAAGTCATTGGAATTTATCACTCATTTCCTGCTTCCTGTTGAACCCAGGCTACTTTATGTTCCTCATAGAAGAGCACATGTTTATCACCAAAAATGAGTGACCAGCTATTTGATTTGTTTTTATCTTAATGAAAATAGATAAAGTGAGGACTGATAAATATGCAAAATATTATACTACTTTTCATTGATTAAAAAACAAGGGCTATTTATGAACTTATCTAATTAAAACACACCTGGAAAATATCCTTAATTAAGAATTAATAGCAGGATGATGCTAATTAAATATAGGAGTAAATATTTAAAAAGATCTCAAAGAAATAAGGCATTCAATTTCTAATATATGTTTCCTATGCCAAGATTTGTATATTTCTTTTAAACTGATTAAAATATTTAATTAGTTCATTGAAATTTTCACACACACTTTGATCATGTTAATCATCCCTCAAAACTTGTATGTTACTATATTTGAAACATGCCTGTTATCACAATAGTGGTGAAGTTAAAGGGACTAAGGATTCAGATACATTACTACATGACTAAAGAAATGAAATCATTCATGTTTATCAAAACACAAGAAAAGCTTGCGTTATGTGAAGAAGGTATTATGAGAAATAAACAGTATTTGAGAGTGCTATAAATGCTGCTTTTTTAGATCAGTTTAATTAATTCAGTGAAAGCAAATTTTGTTTGCTAAGGAAATCAGTAATATAATTTATTATACTAGTAACCACAGGTATTAATATTATATATTATTCTGTTGAAAACTGTAAGCTACTATATGTATATTTTATTTATATATTTCATGCATAAATTATATTTCTATAATATAATGAGATCAAATTTGTTCACAATTAATTTATAAATATAATTTCATAGAAAGACATACATATATATTGCCACACAATGTATATATTTGATTTATATTTGTGATTTTAAGGTTCCTACAATGTAGTTCCCTGATTAGACACTGAAAAAGATGTTAGTGTTATAAAATTTAGTCTAATAAGGTGTTGCTACAAATCAAATAGATTGACAGAGAAACAGTATATACTAAACATCTATTTAGATTTATAGTGCACACTATAACTTAGAAGTCAGGGACAAGAATTTCAAGGGATGCTAAAGGTAGTGTTAGATATTTTCATAAAGCTATGGAATACAGAAATATAAATCTACAAACACACAAAATAAACCTTTTTATATTCTCTGAAAGAAATTACCAGGAGACTTCAATAATTGACTTTCCCTATATGCAATTTTATGATTTTGTTAAGCTGAATGGAAACATAGTATATATCTGTAATTTATAATATATAATGAAAAAAATTTATAAAATTTGCCTGTATATTTAGAACATACTGTCCCCAAAATAAAGAAATACAAAAAATGCATACCTATTTCATCATATTAAGCTAGAAAATATATAATAGGTTAGAAGCCACTTGACAGTTTCATGATATGTTGGAAATATTAGTTGATGCCATGAGATATAAACAGCTATTCATCAGTATGTATCTGTATTCCTAAAAATGTTTATATTTACTGAACCTTGTTTGAACTACTCAGATAGGTTCCAAGTATACTAGAAATAAAATAATAACATTCTCACCAAAATAACGATAATTAAAATGAAGATAAAGAAGTGAAAATATATGTGAAAGATTAGACATTAAAATACTAATGCACCATGAACCATTATTTATTAAATATATTTTAATTAAATTATTTCCAATTTTAAATTTCAATTTTAAAAATTTTAAAAATATTTTCAATTTTCCAAGTTTACTAATTTTAATATTAGCTGTACCTCAAAATATCTCATGTATCAAAGCTTGTTAAAAAGTAATTAGAATTTTTGGAAATAATTGTGATATGAAGAATTTGAAAATTCATTAAAAGTTTAAAATAATCCCAAGTTCATAGCTGAATCAGTTACTAAACCTTATAAGCATATGTTGGATAGTTGAGTGAATCTAGTCACCGGGATCAGGCAAATAAATGTGCGTTTTATCTCCTACCCTTCTTCAACAGTACATCTGATCTTTGGCTTGGATGGGCTAAACAGCTTTGCTCTACCTTGACACATTACTTTATCACAGGCCCACAGCAATGAAGCCACTGGCTCACCCATAAAACAAAGAAAGCTGTAAGCTAATTTACACATTAGATAAATATAAATCAGTATCAGAAGTGAAATAATAAACGCTCGGTGCTTAACGATATTTAAAATATAACTCACAGTTATACATTTCAAAATTTTAATGCTGGCTGGATATATAGAACTTCCAAGAAAAAAATTAATTTTAAACAAAGGAGCTCAGATTTGCCTCTGGAAAGTGAAATGGAAAAGGTACAGTAGTGTCAGAGTGACAAACTGATTCCATTAGAAAGAAGGAGAATTCCTGGAGGCAAGTGAGAGATGCCCATGAATAGGGGAATATATGAAAACCAGGATGGTTAGTTTGGAGTTGACTCTAGAAGGAGAAATGAAATAATGAAAACTCAAGAAATAAAGAGATTTCCTCTAATGTCAAAGGTTCTAAACTAGTGAAGCTATTGATTTGTCTCCTCTCAGGATGGAAACCAGGCCAAAATGAAAAAAATTTGTGATGAAAATTAATCTTCATTGTGTATTGGATTATACTTGGAATCACTTAGGTAGTGGAGAGGCACACCTCCAGGTGTGTCGTTGGAATCATTTTTAGAAAGGACTATGAAAGAGAAAGAAATAACCAACAGACAGACAGAAAGAACTGCAGTCAATGTGGGCAGCATCATAGCATGGGCTGAGAAAAGAATGAAAATGAAAACAGGATGGAAAAAAATCTAGCAAAATATTAGCTAGGATCTCTTTCTTTGATCCTCAATTAATGATATGAACAGCTCTAGTCTTCTATAAGTAACCAGATATTAGACTGAGCTATAAACCCTCTATCAGGTCTCTATATTTCACGAAGTGATATCTCTCAGCCCTAATCATTCCAGGCTCAGGTCTAGTTGATTAGAGTCTTCCAGAGGTCAAAGTTGGAGAATCATTCAAATAGGCAATCTTATACTATTTAACCCTCCCCAACACTATTTTTTAAAAAAAAAAACATCAAAAAAGGTTCTGACTGAGAATTTTCCATTCTTTGAATCTATTGCCTTGTGGGCTCAATCACAGAGAAAGATGCATCTTCACATTTTAGGATATGTGAATATTAATTTTTTTGTTTTCTCGAACATCATTTGTGCTTGTTCATGTGAGAATTATCTGTCTACCCCCATGCAAAAGACAAAACTCTCAACAAACAATTCTTATTCAAGGCAGATGAGTTACAAAAATATAATAAAGAAGATGGATAACAGGTTGTTAATGAAAGAGCAGCAAATGGCCTCTAATTAATAGCTAATATCAACACACACACACACAAAGTTTCCTTAATGATGTGGGCATGAGAAAGAGAGATGTGCAAGAACATTTAAAAGTTCATGCATGCCAAATACCCAATGCATAGAAATTATTGTCTTTGAGATGGGAAAAGAAAGGAATAATAAGAAAAGGGAATTTTGTAAGAAATATGTACTATTCTATGGTTTGTACAATGACAGTTTATTGGAAGACAGTGCTTTGACATGATAGAGAACTCAGTTGTTTGAGACTAAGAGTCTAATCTACAAGAAATATTTATTTAACTTTTGATTGTTATGCCATAATATTTAGAACATAGACCTTAATCAATATGGCTTTTGGTCAATGTTTAAGCTCATTTTGAACTTGGTACTCTGTTTCCTGGCAATTTCTTAGGAAATTTAGTTTTTGTTGTTGCTGCTGCTGAAGTTCTATATTTTGGCTCAAGGAAATGCTATTGATTTTTACCATGGAGCTGCATCACAGGTTCCTTTGAAAGCTCATGGCATTGTGCCCTTCAAAAGAGGGAATGAAATTCCCAGACCTACCAAGAACTTCTAGAACCTACCTAATTCTGGCTGCTACCACTGTCTATCTCAAATAAGAATGAATCACTTACTATCTTACAGAAATAGATATTAGGCAATGAACATGCAAGAGAAGGCATTGTTTTGGTTTACGCTTTGCAAAAAGTGAAATAGAAACATCTCTAGATTCTCTCAAAAAAACAGTCTGCACTATTGCAAATCCCTGGGATTGATTACTTGTCTCAATAGCACAGAGTTTTTGCTTTGAAATGTTTGATTCAATACAATGTCCTGAGATATATAGTAAAGTTTACATGTTTGATCTGTGAGAATTCGCAGGTGGAATTTTCAATGCTGCTGAGCAATCGAGCCAAGAACCCTGTTAGGGTCAGTCAGTTTCCTAGGATGATTGACTCCCCATAGGGGGCAATTAGTTGTTGCTATGCTCCTAGTATTCTGAGCACCACTCTGCCTTCATCTCATTTGTCATTCATTGATAAATTATGATCTGCTCTCTAATTATTTTTAAGAGCTTTTTCACAAAACAAACCTCATGTAATTATATGCAAATAGATTGGATAATAACTCTCAGTATTAAATCAATATGTTTGCCTGGATATATTACAGTTTTATGAAATCATATCTATTTGTTGACTCATAAACCACTGAGATTTACTTTTAGTGAACTCTTTCATAACACTGATGATATGTGAAATTATAAATATTTATTTATTTACCACCATCCAAATTTAAATAGTTATACTAAAATATTTTTCAGATAATTCTCTTCTTAAAATTTCACAAGTTTGGAACTATATAACCCCTGATACTTTTTACACATCAAAACTACCAATTTATCTATTATGACCTAAAAGGAATAATAAAAATGGCTTATACTATTATTGTTTACAAAAAACACTGCTACTTACCTCTGAATAATACTTAGAACAGCTAAGTGTCAAAAATTCTATGATAAGCCAAGTTTTTTAATTTCTCTTCAAATCACTGTTTATTTAACTATCTATCTATTCATCATTTATAAAAAAAAGACTGTGCATTTATTAGTCAGAGATTCTGGAAATATTAAGTTGGCATTACTAGCATAACTCAATTTTCCCAACTGCCATCATTAATAATGGGCAAATCACCTCAAATGGTGATTGATGCACAGTTGATTTTTAATTCCATAGTTTATGAGTAACTCGTTCAACTATATTAAGTGTGAAAGCCACAGAAATTCTCCCTCCATTTTTATAGACGACATATCACACATAATGAACTGTAGTTTGGGATGGAAAGTTTCAAGTTTATATGAGAAACAACTGATACCTCATTGCAATGTTTTAGTGTAAAGAGAGAAGGCTTTAGCTGAAGAATGGAGGAGGCTTTAGCACGGAAAGAATAGTTGTTACAGGTCTTCATATGTGGCCAAAGTTTAAACACTGAGAAGTGAGTAGAAATTTGGTCAAAAAAGGGGGATGCCAGACTGTATACAGACTGAGATCCACTCTCCTAATTTTCTATCCATATGGTTTAGGATGAGTCTCATACTCCAGCACAGGTGTCTGCTGTTCTGGACCATTTCTTAACAAGATGACTTCTTCACCCTCCTCTCAGCTAGTGGTCCTGTTATGTTCATCAACTTATTCTTTAGAGCTTGATATAAAGGTTTTGTTAAGTCTGTTATCATTGGCTTTGAAAATGAAGTGTTAAGAGCACTGCATTCAAAGCTCAGCTCAGTAAAGTGATCATTAACCCAATGACCAGTTGTTCTCTAGCTTCACAGAATCTTGTAACTCCTGGGATGGATATTCCTCTTCTGATGTTCATATCATTCGAAAGAAACTGTTAAGCATCTCTGATTATTCCCTGCAATTGGGAGGCAGAGACAGTCAGATCTCAGAGTTCTTTACCAGCCTTTTCTATAGAGCTAGTTCCAAGATAACCAGGGTCACACAGAGAAAGCATGTCTTAAAAAACAAACAAACAATCAATCGATCAATTAAACAAATGAAAACTGATGCTATAAGTGGTAGCTGAAAGTATTTCAGTATCTAAGGTGTTTTAAGGATATACAGAAGTGAAATTAACCATCTTAAGGAAATCAAGAATATTGGTGACATTAGAAATGAGTTGCGATGAAGTACAGTTTAGCAGGTAATCCTGTCCAAAGAAAGACAGAAGAGTAATTCACTTTATTTTTAAAAGTCAATGTACATTAAGTTCTAAGAAGTATTTTATTAATTTTACTGATAACTCTGAAAATTTTTAATGTTAATCCCTCATTCTAGCAGAACAAAATGAGATATTTTATATACAACAGCTGACACACCTCAAGATTACTTGTAATGGAATATTCCTACAGTGAAAAGAAACGGAAGGAGCTACATAGATGGCTCTGCAGGCAAAAGCCATCACCCTGCCACCTGACAATTGGAGTTTAATCATCTGAGCTCTCAGAAAGCTGGATGGTGGGACAAGCATCTGTGACTCTCTAACTGCTACAGAAACTTGGAGATGACTAATATAAGTTGTTGGGTGCTTACAGGCCAGATACTGAAGTGTACAGAGTAACAGCAGAAACACAAATGGAGAAATCCTAACTCGAGACATAGTGAAGAAAGTCAGTTTCTGTAGAGTTAGTCTCTGAATTTCACTTGCATATGTAATACCTGGGCACCCAAAGTCACTCATCCCTTCATACACCGTCTCACTAAATACCCTTGTTCTCTACCATCTTGTGTCTTATAAGTTAATGAAAAAGAAAGAGCAAAAGCCAGATGAAGACATATTTGCTTCTGTAGTAGGCAGAAAAAAGAACCATTTATTATCATTTTCTTGTCTGTGACAGTATAAGATGCTGTTCAGACTTGAAAGGAATAACACATAAGCCATGTAGTTCTCTATTAAACTGAGTATGAAGATGTAGGGAAGAACAGTGAAAAAGTCTTAGGGAAGGACATTCTTAACAATGCTCATGAAAAAGCAGGGAGATAATTTTATTCGCAGTGAATCAGTTTCAGCACTGAGACATGATGGTATGAAATAGTATACGTGAAGTCCTGAGATTGGTATCCGCTAATGGGTCATGATTAATTGGTGTTAGACAACATTATAATTATTCCTGACAATATTATTATTATTTCCATTAGGCAATATACCTCCTCGGAAGAAGGTTTAAAAAATTTTGTACCCTTATAAAACACTTACAATTCTTTATTCTTTTAATGTCTATTTATTTTTAATATATGTGTATGAGAGTTGTTCCTGCATGTTTGCCTGATACATACTTAAGATCAGAAGTAGGCACTAAATCTCCTGGAACTGCTGTTGCACATAATTTTTAGCTGCCAGGTGAGTTCTGGATGGTGCTCTGCAGAAATAACAAGTGTTCTTTGTAGTCTAAAAAAATCACAATTATTTAATATAGATGAAGACAGAGTTCTGGTATATATCTAAATTTGTATTAAAAACTCCCGTATAATTTGTGGTCCCAAGTGAACACTGAAAAATTTTACTCTGAAACCATTGTTTCTTTTCTATATAAAACTGATTATTTA
>LOJH01002317.1:0-14089 GCA_001685095.1 Ellobius talpinus | reverse complement strand
CTCTCTCTCTCTCTCTCTCTCTCACACACACACACACACACACACAGACACACAAGAAATACATCTTTAATAACATTGTAGGAAAGCATTACTCAGGAGACTGCAATTATGTTATGATTATATGCTTGCTTCTGTAGGACCGACTTCTTGTAATACCTCTATCTTATTTGCTAGCTCTCCAGAATGCTGAAATTATCTCCTGAGTATTCAGATTACATGTAAGCTTTAAGTCTTCTATAAATTTGACTTTTAATTAGATTTAAAGCTTATGAGATGAAATAAGTACTTCCAATAAACTTTAATTTTGTTTGATTTAATCTAAACAGGAATCAGTAAAGAAAATTGCAAAAATACAGGACATATATATATACACATACATTTTAAAAATGAATATATATATATATATATATAAAGGGCTGCTTGTAGGAGAGATGAGCAACTTAGTGATTGGAGGTAGAACAGAAAAGAGATTGGAAGGCAAACAAAGGAAACCTGTTCCTATTGGAGAGATGATAACAGAAATCCCCAACCACCTCATGGCCTCTCAATGTCCTAGGACAAAGGCCAACATTTACCATGATACTCTAATCACAGGCTGACATGCTGTTAGAGTAGATTCACTTTTACCTATATTTTTACTTTGGAATAGGACATATTGCCTGACTGTCCTCATCAGAATGTGGTAAGAATGAAACAAGGAATGAACATGAAGATGCTTCATGGATTAATATATATGATATAATGGATGCTCAACTCTTCCTAAATCTTCATAACGAAGGTGACATGTAACCACTTTCTAATTCACCACCAATACTACCCAAAACATAAACCTGGAAGCACACATTTTTTTAAAACAGCTAATTAGTCTTCATTTATATGTTTCAACACATCAAATCATCATGGATCTAGGTATATCCAAATTCATCTCTAAATTGGGATGGTCTGATTTGTTTCTAATAGATATGGGTTTTCTGATTCATTCTGGACTGCTGTTGATCTTTAGATCTTAATGCACAGATTAAGTACATAATATATGAAATATTGAGGGAACTTTTTATTATTTTAAAAGGGAGTTAAAGTATATAATTGAGTGCTAGAAGATGAATCTTAAATACGAGTTTCTTTATTCACAAGCCCTTCTTTACCTCTTGTCTATTGTGTTAGTGCTAGGATAACAGCAGTAAAAAGTTATTCCTTGAGCTGTTCCTAAATATTGTAAACAACTTTTTATGATCTATTGTAGCTACTGAGAGTTCAGGGGATGCTCAAGTTTATGACTAAATAAACCTGATTATATTATTCACTATTTTTCAATATTGAGCTGAAATATCAGTTCTCAGTAATAAACTTTGCAGTTTGGCTATGATTGTAGCAATAACTTTCAGTAAGAAATGATTAAATATCCCATTTGCTAATATTATTTTCATCTCTTTGAAAGAAGTTTAACATTGTGAAAAGAAATCTAGTAAAAACTACTGCTATATTAAAATGTATTTGCTATAATTTCAAGTTTCTTGTCTCATAAAACAAAAAGTTTTAATATAAAATAGAAAGGATTTTTAAGAGCACAGGAATATTGACATTAAAATTCCAAATATATGGTTAACATGTATATATAGGACTCTACACCTCAGACTATTTTTATTTAAAATGGATCTGAAAGTCTATCAATACAAAAGAGGAAAATCACAACATCTTAAATAGGCAAATCTGATTACTCAAAAGCTTGTATGGATGAAACTAATGAAGACCAACAATGTAGAATAAATGCATTCTGTAAATATATTGAATATTTTATTACAAGAAGATGGAAAAGGTATTTAAAATAATGTTTGACACAACATCAATTTCACAAAAGACATCATTGTTTGATTTTATGATTAGGATATCTTAGTTGTTTTTATCTAGTGTCTGATTGTACTTTGTCTTGCTGAGTTAGTTCAATGCTATATTTTTTAAAAAATAACTTAGCAAAGAGTATGCAAATTAATTAAAGACTATTAATAGATACTGGAATAATCTCAGTAGTCTACAAAATATATTTCCATTCCACTTTTTAAATCCCTGTAACAGGCTAATTTTCATCTTCTCACAAGCTCTATATATACCTTGTAAACAAGCAACTGCACCTGACTGCCAAACAATAGATCAGGGCAGGGGTGTTCACTGCACTGGGGCCCCAGCTGAGCAAATGAGCTACATTCCCCAGCTGCTTCCTGAGCATCGCTCACATGTAGTGAGGGGAGGGCCCAGCGAAAGAAGCCAGCTGGCAAACAGCCTGTCGAGGGGCAGCTTCCCCTTTTCCTCTGCCTTTAATTAAGAGATGGCAAGAGGCCCATCACCAGACCAGAGCAGAGAAGCCCAATGACCTCTATTAGAACAGGGCAATGGTGGTTGATGTGCCAGCTGGCAAGTGTGCACACCCTAGAAGGCTGTGCCACCTGTGGCTGGCCGAAAGCCATCCAACAAAAAATTGGTGTCACTCTGAAGGTTCCAAATGAGCTCTGGAAATCTACCAAAACCCCCACCTCAACATGTTATAAAGGCTCATTATCCTTTTTCCTTTTAGAAGTGTTAGAATAATCTTTATGTGTATATGAGAATGTTTAGTAACTCGACATGATAAAAGTTCAGGAATTAATAGCATTAACAAAAGCAGTTTATAACTTCTACCAAATACTGTAAGCCTTGTTACTTTTAAATGTGAACCAAGGTAAATTATTATCAATGTATCTTATCCTTAGCATGTAGAAACCATTTTCCCCAAATAAAGAGATTTTCTTTTTTAAAAAAATACAAGTGTATGTATACACCCATGCATGCTGACGTATGTACAATATATGGAGGTGCACATGTGCACTTGTGCACATATGGTTGAAGACCAGAGGGCAATCTTTAAGGGGCATCCTCAAAAATGCAATCTACCTCCATTGAGGCAATCTCTCATTGCTTTCAATTTCAAAATCAATTAATGAAGATTGCTGTTCAGGAAGCCTCAGAAATCCTCCTCAGTCAACTTCCAGAGCACTGGGACTACAAGCATGCACCAGCATACCTGGAAACTATGGGTTTTGAGGACCTTAGAAGCAGGTCTTCCAACATGTTCACCAAGTACTTTTCCAACTGAGATGTGCCCAGCCTTCAGATTATTTTTCTTACTCTCAATTATAAAGATAATAAAACATACTAATGTACCACTAATTGCAAGTTATTAAAGAACAAATCATGTTGAAACTCAAATAACTGAAAAAAAATATCTCTTTTGAAGAGAATGATCCCGAACCTGGATAGTATTCACCAGATATAGCCACAGAAAATAACACTTCCCAAGACACATTTAATATCTCTGCTCTAACAGAAGAAACAACTTAAAGAATGAAAGAAGCAGACATTCTTGCTCATACTGAACAGTGTACATACTCTGGAAAATGGTAGATAAAGTTAAGGTTGCTAACCATGGAAAGGATTTGGGGAGTAAATATATGAATACTGTTAATTGGTCTACATCATTAATTGAGTAGAAGGAAAACAATGAAAACACACAAACACAAATTAAACTTTTTTGTTGATAGGGTTTTGTTGATAGATCATATTTCAGCTAAGTTAGTGATATATAATCATTTACACAATTTTGGTATAAAGATATCAATTGTTCCCATTATATATTTTAGCAAGTTAAAATCCATTTTAACTCCACTAATCATTGCAAATATAAAATGTTTATAGCCAAAGTTCATTTGGTTTCCTTATGTAAATGTTTGATTTTAGACAACTTTGCACTGTGTAGAGTAGAAAAGGTTACATAAATTAAATAGGGAATGCATCCTTAATTTATAAATTATTACACATAGAATGTGTTTATATCATAGATGTCTGAAAATCAGAGGCAGTTTCTGATTACTGAACTCAAAGAATTGGGAATCAGTGAGGACACTACCTACATTCAGCCACATTACCTCCAACTATGTTGACAGGAAATACCTGCAACCATGCTGCAAAACAATTTCATCTCAAAGGTGCTCTCTTAGAGTACTTGGATGCATTCAAAACTACATTTTTGGTGTGGATAACAAGGCACCAAGAAGGACAGTGGGATAGGAGAACAATAAGAAGAAATTATGGTGGAATGTGAATGAATAATATAATGAAATCAGTTTGATTATACTCTATGGTAACCCAGCAAATTACACAAGACCATAAATAGGTAAAAAGAAAAAGAAAAAAGAAAAAGAAAACAGTATCACCATTTATGTTCTGTTTAATCTAATAGCTATAGGTAAAACACTGTCACCAATAATAATTGACAGTATTATAATTCATTAACAAGATCAAAGAATCATCATTGCAGACATTTAAAAGCCTAGCTATAAGATCCAGATAGCTCTCCCTACTTCATATTCCTCCATTAATGCATTATCCTTAAATATACCCACATAGTTAATTGTCAAATTAATAATAAAAAGAAGGTATTTTTAAATCTCTAAAAACTATGAAAGTTGTTTGACCACATTTTCGTAAACTCTTTTTTATGCACAAGTAATCTTAGGTTTTTAAGTACTTTCATCATCTAATCTGAGCATTTCAGGAGGTGATGCAAAGATCCATCCTCCTTTTCCATGGGAAGGTCCTTAGGAATCACAAATTAAGATTATGTGCCATTAACATCCCATTTTTCTTCCCTAAAAGTGAAATGATGCCTCTGTAAGTTTATAAGAATCTACTAAGAGTAGCTCACTATTCCACTTAACCGGGATTCTCTTGTGTGTACTGTGCTCCTGTAATTTCTTCTTCAACTAGCAGTGTCAGTACATCTGAGTCCAGGTCTCCACTTCACCTATTTGGGACCGGCGTGGGCATCCATCAAACTTTATGAACTCTTTATTAGAATGCAGATTATTCTAAAGATATTCTGTTTAGGTCAAACCTACCCAAAAATTACATTTTCATAGGATGGAAGGCAGAATGACAGGACTCCTGTATTTCAGCAACACATGCCAGCATAACAGCAGAAATGATAAACTCACTCTGAGCTTCCAACAATTCAATTCTATTTCCAATAGATTACTTAATTATACAGTCAGAAGAAAGTAAAGGGATGTTTACCTTCTTTAGATGACAATAATTGCATGTATTTATGTGTGTGTGGGATGTTATTTCCCATACTTTAACAGAACTGTTGCTGTGATAGTAACCAGGCATGAGTATACATAGTTTTGCTTGTGTGGTATTGCACCCACTTCTGAAAATCAAAAGAGTGAAAATTTACTACATTTTCAAAATCTTGTATGATTTGTCTTTTATTTTATTCATATTTTTCCTTGTGTGTATATATGAGCGCATGTGTACATATGTGGATGAATGGGCATGTGTGTGCATGCATGTGGATGTATAAGTGTATGCATGCTCCAGAGGTCAGAGTTTGATAGAGAGAAACATCCTGATCTTCCATCCACCTTATTAAATGTGGTAGCCTCTCAGTCAAATCCAGAGCTAAACAACAGCATTTGTGTTGCTTGCCAACTTTCTCTGGAGATCCCCTTACTCTGTTTTCTGAAGCAGAAATTACAGGATGGCTGTCACACCCACTTGACATTTATATGGGTTCTGGGAATCCAAGCTCAGTTCCTCACGCTTGAGTGCAATGATTTTTTTAAACCACCAAGTGGTTTCATTAGCCCCCAAATTTACCTTTTAATGTGAAATTAAATGTTAGACTATATGCTTTATCCACATGCAGCCACTCCAGGATGTGACAGGAGGGCTCACTGAAGGCATCTCGCTCCCATAAGCACAACTGAAAGATAGACTTTTTTGGATGTACACCCGAGAGTACAATCTCTTCTTGTACAAATCTAGAACGGAAGTTGTTAAAGTGGAAAGAAAAGAAAAGGGAAGTTTTATTTTCCTAATCTCACCTTTTCAAAATACTTTATTTCATACTCCAGGATGATTCCATTGGGGAGATCTGGCTCTTGCCAAGACAAAGAGATACTGTTCTTTGCAATCTTTCCCCTTTTCACGTTGCTGACTGGCGAGGGAGCTATAAGATAACACAAATAAATAATAATGTGGTTAATAGAGAAATTAGAACTTATTCTGTGTAATTACTGGCATGTTATGATTGAAATTTTAAAATAAATTCATATATAAGTCATATTAACAGTTTATGCAAACACTTTATTAAATATTATATCTCAAAATTTAAAAATAGAAAGAGATTGAATTTCATTTCTTTCAAATATTTCATGACAAATCACTCATGGTGGTGCTTATTGATATCTACTAGAATGCTTGTTAGAGCATTATTTCTAGTAAAAGTGCAAAATATATATACTCCTTCAGATACATCTGGATACCTGAGTTCATAAAACATGGAATTTTGGCCATAATCCATATTATCATAGATCGAGATATTTTTCAGAATCTATGGAGATAATGAAATAAGGAGTTGATATTGGTTGCATAACACTATATTTGCCAAAGTGATCATAGCTATGCTTTGTATATTATATAATATTTGCATACAACTAAACCACCTAATGAAACATCACAGAATATATCCTCATTAAGCAGCAATAAATATACTTAGAAAAAACCCACACATATATTTAATGTTAAAAACCATGGTTAAGTTACTTACAATACCCAACATAGTTTAAATGCTGTGTTAGTATTTGTTAGATGGCAATGATTTGGGTAATCACAGGAATAAATTCTATATGTGTTCAATATACATGCAATTTTTCTTCAAATATTATCAATATACAGACTGATAGTGGTCAAATGTGCATATAAAACACATTCATATGAAAGACTTGCTGTATTTGTGAAAATGTAGATAGATAGACAGATTAGTGTGTAGTGGGTTTTAATATAGATATTGTCAACTATAAAGATTTGTGTATAATCACAGACACAAACCTGAGTTGAAACTTGATAATGTTAACTGTGTATGTGTGTGCACATATTTATAAACAAATACACATGTGCCATATGTTAAATAGAATTGTGTACATGAGTCATATATAGTATGTTATATACTTCTATTTAATTTTTTGATTATCCAAAACATCTTTTAAATTTAAATGTTCAGTTTTTGGCAACTTCTTGAAATTGTAATAATACTGGATGCACTTTGAAAAACAGATCATGGAGATCATATTTTAAACATCATCGTATTAGACTCTATAGCAGTGGGGACACATTTGGACAAGAGTCAGCTTTTTAAAACAGAAATAAGGCTATGCAATCAGAAATTCTGTGAGAACATGCCGCTTGTGCATGTGTGGGTGCACACACACACACACAAACAGTCCCTACACACATAAACACACATGCATGCAAATGCACACACTCACAAACATAAGCACATGGAGACAAACACACACAAACGCATTGCTCACAGATTCATGAACATATGTTCCTTCTCCTTCCTGAGTTTTCCCAGGGCTTTACTGTGTTATAACTCTTAACAGTGACCAGCTCTCAGCAATGCCCTCTCCTCTCCCCTCATCATCCCTTATAGCACTTTGTGTTCTATTATTGTTGTAAGTCTCACACTTCTCTACAAACGTAGTATATTTTTACTTTTCTGGTTACTCCAACTATGATATAAATTTAAAAAGACAGTGGTATTATGTGCTAATACATTGCTGGATCACTTGCATCTGGAACAGTGTGTATATAATCGTAACAGGGGCCAATGAGTATGGACAAGTGATTGATTACTGGCTGTATGTCTTCTATTTTTCTTATTTTTTGACCAAGGACAAAATTTTAACAATGTTTTTTTAAGAATGATTTTATTTTCTCCTTAATATTTTGTTTAATTCATACTTTATAAATATATTAATAATCCAATTAAACTAATATATACAATATAAGTTATTTATAATTATTCATATGACAGAGACTAATAATGCTTAAGAGAACAGTATAAGCTACTTCACTTTTATATACCTCTGATGGAGTAATGATTTTGGTATGTTAATTTTTACATTTAATTCTTTGAATGTCAGAGATAGTGATGTTCAGGTAAAAAGAATTTCTGCTATCACCTTTGTCTTCCTTTCTCTCTATTTTCCTTTAATAAGATTTGGTTTAATTTTAAGTGTGTGTGTGTGTGTGTGTGTGCATGTATGTTGTGTGCATGCATGCCACAGGAGTTCATGTGCAGACTCCAGGGTCAATGGATTCCCTGGAACAAGACTTAAAGGTGGTTGTAAAGTTTCTTGATGTGAGTGCTGGGAATCCAACTCTATTCATCTGGAAGAGAAGGGAGTGCTCCTAAACTCTGATCCTTCACTTTAGTACTTGTCTTACTTCCTTGTACATGCCAGGATTACAGAATTGCCTGGAATATTTCAGAACCATAATGTAACTGTGTTGAATAATTAATGTTCATTTGTTTCCTTCAATTGAAACTGTGACTGACGATTCTAAGTAAAATTCTTAAGTAAGTTCAAATTTCCTATGGGTTTGAGTGAGAGAAGAATTATATGTGGCACTTATATGCAGAAGGTTATATGCAGCATTTTCAATGAATAATTGGGAAAACTGGGGAACATACAAGAGTAAGCCATTCCTCAATCCGTTGCTGGTGTGGGAGGTCATGCTGTATATGTGTTACTTTTATTGGTTAATGAATAAAGAACTGCTTTGTATACTGGGGAAAGAAGGGCAGAGTCAGAGAGAAGCCATGGAGCCTCTGGAGATAGGTGCTGGGAACATTACCCACAGTCACATGGCAATATACAGATTAATTAAAAAAATGGGTTAAATTAATATAAGAGTTAGCCGATAAAAAGCTAGAACTAATGGGCCAAGCATGTTTTAATTAATACAGTTTCTGTTTGATTATTTCGGGTCTAAGCTAGCTGGGCAGTGGGAAACAACAAGCGACCTCCCTCTAACACGCTGCCAAGTTATAAAATACATTGAAGAAGTAACAGAAATTTAAGAAAAGATTTTTTCTTAAATAAATATTTTAAGACTGATAACCTTGTGGATTATCTCACTTCCACATATCCACTGTATATTTTGTTGTATTGTACATTAGAAAGAAATGGAGGTTTAAATAAGCTTAAAATTCCTCATTTATTTTAGCACAAATATTAATTGTAATTGATACATTTCTAAAGATGTCAGTATTAATGAAATAAGCTCATAGGATTGCCAACTATCTTTTCAATGGTTTTAATAAGCATGAAAACTCAATGAAGGTAGAAATTAATTTGGTTTATTTAGTGTAATCTTTATCAGTTCTTAAATTTGCTTACTATATAGAAATTTAATAAACAATGACTGACTAAATGGATAGATAAATGAATGGTAAATACATTTATTGTATAATATTTAACAGTAAGTTTATCTTAAATGCTTATATTAGTGTAATGTCATTTAAAGATCTGTGGTATTATTGAAAACTTAGTATGTTTATAAAATAAAAACTACTTTAAAATGAAGTTAGGAAATAAATGACAATCCACATGCAAATGGCAAAGATGGACTATTTCATATTTGCAGCCATCAAAGTTAAACATAGCTTCCTTGCTTTCAAAGAATGTTTAACTTATAAACTATCAATAGTTTTTCAAATTCAGTTCTCTTTGAGGTTATAAGAGGGAGGGGGCTCCAATAGGGTAAAGAGAGGGTGACAACTATAAAAGGAGAAGGGAGAATGATAGAAAATAAAGCCTCCAGAAATAATATGTATGATATGTGTGTGTACATATAAATTTATAGTACATATATATCTGTGATGTGGGATTCCCCTCTGTATGTGAATACCATTCGTTAATAAAGAAACTGGCTTGTCCTGATAGGGTAGAGTAGAGCTAGCTGGGGACAACTAACCTAAATTCTGGAAGACAGAAGACAGAGGCAGAGAGAAGCCATGGAGCTGTTGCCAGAGACAGACATTTTGAAATTTTTCTGGTAAGCCACAGCCATGTGGTGATACACAGATTAATGAAGATGGATTAATTTAAGATATAATTTAGACAGAAATACACTTAAGCTATTGGCCAAATAGTATTTCAAGTAATATGGTTTCTGTGTGATTATTTTGTGTCTGAGCTGCTAGGCAGCCAGGAAACAAATGGCCTTCACACAATATATCTTTAAGGACTATTATATATATACATCTTGATCATATATATATATATATGTGTGTGTGTATGTATGTATGTATGTATGTATGTATATATACATGTATATACATGTATATATGTATATATGTATGTGCGTATGTGCGTATGTGCGTATATGCGTATATGCATATATGCGTATATACACATATACACATATACGTATATACACATATACACATATACACATATAGACATATACACATACAAATACACATACACATACACATACACACACACACACACACATATATATATAAAAGAAATAATACACACATGCACATATATGTACATATATATAAAATCTTAAAGGAAGTTGAGTTACTTAGGCTAACACACTCCCTATGAGAAGCATATACTAAAATAATCCCAAACATCAGGTAAGAGAATGATTCTTATTAACAGCTGGTCAGGGTAAACCAAATGATTCTCAAAAATATTAGAGATTACCAATGTAACACTTGGTAACCTCTCAGACATAGAGTGGCACTAGTTGCTGAAGATATCACTTAGGATGCAGAACTCAAATGGTTTGGTCTGGATCTGACCTAAAAGTCTTTTTCCTGTTATGATCTAACATATAATTCCAGTACACGTATTATAGGTTGCCAAGGGAGGAGAGTAATGCACATTCCTACCATGCTGTAACACCTATGAAGATGCAAATTACCAGCTTGGAAAGCTGTGCATAAAGGTGTGATAACCAACACATGTTGGCAGCAACAAATCTCTGTATAATTGGATTTAAGACCTACTTAATTGGAAGGAAATCAAGCTTAATACTGGAAACCCAGTCAGCTTCCTAGATTCATTAAGTCATGGACATTAGTGGGAAAAAATTTACTATTGCCACTTTTCTAGACTAGCGTAAATCCTTACTACATTAAATATTATTTTTATACACAGAGATAAGTGCAGTAAACAACCTTCATCAAAGAAGTCTCTTTTATAATTTTGGAGGATATAACATTTTTCCCTTTCCTTTTCTTCCTCCAAAGCCTCCAATCTACCCCTCCTTTCTCTTTCAAATTCATGTTTATTTAAATCTATTGTTAATAAATGTCCATATGCTTGCATGTGTATTTGCATATTTAAAAAATAACATGCTCAATCAGCATAATGATGCTCATATGCATGTTATTTGGTTGATCTTTTGGGATTAGGTAACCACTTGGTGTGCTCTTACTAAGAAATATTAGTTTTCACACTCTTTGTGTTCCTTAAATTCCAGTAGTTCCCTGTGTGTGGTTTAAGCCCCAGGGATTTTTCTCTCTCCACTTAAGCACATCCATTATTTTTGTCTGTTTTCAGCTCATGTTTAGGAAGCCTTGTTGGTGAGATATTATAAGTGTAGCACCCAATTTTCTTAGAACACTCACTCTCACACAGAAAACACACTGATCTTTTGGTTTTTACAATATTTCAGCCCTATCTTTTGCAATTTTCTCTGAACATTACTTAGGTTTATATGTATCCTTTAGAACTGGATGAATGAGTACAGTAAATGTGGTACATATAGACTATGGGAAACTATCCAGCTTTAATGAAAACTGAAATCATGAAATTTGCAGGTAAATGAATGGAATGAGTAAAGACCACAATGAATGAGCTAATCTAGACCCAGAAAGAAAAATGTGACATTTTCTCTCTAACCGGAGGTTCTTAGCTACAAATATTCATATATGAGGACATATCCTAGAGTAAATACAGACACGAGGCATGGAAAACATAACTATTACTAGTATAGGGAAGTTGTGGGCAATAAAGAGGGACCTAGTAGGGAAATGTGAATAAAAGGGATCTTTAGAGAAGAGAGCAAAGGAATACAGAATACATAAGGAGGAGGCTAAAGTAACAATAAGGATGTCTGGAAAAAGTCATAAGGCATCAGAATATTAACTATTTATCTAAAAATTATATAATACATGTAATTCAGTTTATAAATAGACATAAACAGTTTTAATAATCTTTTCTTATTTGGGCTGACAATATATTCTTCACTAGCCAATGACCACATAACCAAAATCTCAACAACAAACAAGAATTTTTCTTTTGAGTTATTGGTCAGGGATATCTTCTGTGGATTAATCCTTTTGAACCCTGTGTAAATGTGTTTCTCTCTTTGGTTTAATGAAGAGCCAAATGGTCAACAGCTAGTCAGAAAGATATGGCTGATAGTTGTAGAAGCATTAATAGTGTCTGTGGCCATAATGGTGATATTCTTTGAGTGGCAATAGCCCTTTATTACAACAAAGTACATCATTAATATCAAGAGCATGAAAGTAACTGTTACCAGATCTGACAGTATATCAGGCCATATCCACTTTATCCATTTTTTCACTCCATTAACAGAACTCCTTACCCATTTTCTGTCCTCTATTGACTTAATCTTTTATTAAATATAGCTATCACCAAACAAAAATGATTACACAGAGCACTTCTTTGAAAATATTGGTTAGGGCAAAAAGAGAGGGCTCAATAGTTAAGAGCATTTGTTGCTTTGTTTAGGTTCACAGATGCAAAATAGTAGTTCACAAACGTGTAACTCTGGATTGAGTAGACTTGACATCTTCTGGTCTTAGGAGATGTAGGAATACATGTGGATCACATGTGTACATAAAGGCAAAACACTCACAAACACAAAATAAAAATAAATACAGCCTAGGGGCTGAGCTGTACAAGTCAGCAAAGCTTACAAAAAATGTTGTTGACTGGTGTCTAGTTATCACCTATTAATACCTGAGTATAAGATAAGCAAAAACTAAAGTACTAAACTAAAGACATGAAATTGTGAAGACCACACAAATGTTCTAAATACACAAATCTGTAGCTATTAGATGTGTGAAAAATATTTAAAAATGTGTATCATGTGTCGACATGAGATCCAACCTACATGTACTGGATAAGATGTCAAACATTGAGCCACTGGTGTACAGGCTATTGTTGTTTTTACTTGTATTTATCTTGTATTTACTCAAAACTGTTGGTTCCCTAGAGGGCAGGCCTTCACACCCCCACTTAATCTGTTTTGCACTCTGTGGTTGGTTGAAAACAGGAGCAAAAACAGGAACAATCTGTTGTTTTCAGCCATGTTTCTAAAGCCATGTGAGTTATGATAATGAGCTTCCTGCTTTTGCTGGCTCAGCCTCCCCTGAGGAGGACTATATATACTGTGTGAGAAAGTGGAATAAAGGCTGCAGAACCTGAAGTTGTGTTGTGTGTTAATCCCGACATCCCTTGCTCAGAAGAACTATAGTTGCTGTGCTGGTGCGGCAAAGTGTACAGGTTATTCTTGTTTGTGGAGCATTTATGTTTTAAAATTTTAAATAAACATTTAGGATTAGGATGATTTCATACTTACAGAAAAAGCATAACAAAAGCTCGTATAACTACCACACACTTACTCTTCTTTATTCTAAACAATGTATACATACGGCACATCTACTATCAGAGAGTTTCATGAATAGGTCACTAGCAAAATTACATCCAATTCTCAGACTTATGTTTTACTCAAAGTCCAGTTTTTGACACAGAGCCCTTTCCAGTATCCTTCAATTCCATCCATTCTCATATTCTACATCCATCACAACTCCACTTTTTAATACTCTTCGTTTTAATAAATATACCTTTGGGGGACACACATATAATGGTTTTTGTAGACTGTCCTTTAATTAGGATTAGTCAGTATTTTGGTTATACAATTTAAAAGAGTGTGCTAGAGGAAAACCAGAGATATAACTTTTATTTCTATTGAAGTCTACCAGATTTAAATATGATCAGAATGGAATCACTGCAGGATTAACTCTGTCCACTGGTTGAAATAGCATTTAGTGATTTTTCTTTACTGAGTGGTTACATTTCTTATTTTTTTCTTTTTTTTAATTTTTTTAAATTTTCCACCTCCTCCCCTCCTCCCAATTCCCTCCCCATCCTCCCCTCCC